>APFE031570879.1:87195-104391 GCA_000404065.3 Pinus taeda
TTAGTTAATGCATGCATGCATGTAACTACTGCACTTCAAATAACTGAATATTCTCTCATAAATAACTCATGCATGTCAGTTCAATCAGAGACCCAGTTGAGATCAGATGATGGGACAGTGTACTATCAATTGCAGGAATATTCCATTAAGAATATCTCTTGCATGCAGAAGGAATTCATTCCTTGGAGATTGCGCAGTTACTTTTGAGTTTGATGAGTGTGTGATGAGGCCAATTCACGCAAGTGGCAGCATTGGACCCGAAGAGAAACTATGCAAGGAAATAGGAGGCTTGGATGGTTGAGGGAAGGCATATCTTGTGTCTATTTAGTCTATGAGCTATATTGAGGGATTGTACTGAGAGCAGGATAGCTTGTGATCTAATGCTTTATGTACTCCGGACATATTTCCACTTGTATGATAATACATAGATCGAAGTTTTTAGCTAAGGCTTTCCCCAGACTATTCTTTTATGTTCATGTGTGATTGCTTTCTCATTCTCTATTATATGTGTTCTATTTGATCTTGCTCAAAATCAATTAAGCTTCCGCAAGTTTGTTGTAGAAGTAGATCTTGCATTTTGCTTTAGTATATTGCATAATCTGTTGATCTACAGTGGGAATTCTACATGGTATCGGAGCAAAGGTGATCAAAGCGAAGAACAATATACAAAGAAGGGCAAAGTTTGAAGTTTCAAGTTCCTAATTATAGAACTCAAATTCTTATCACATCTCAAATTTCCCCTATGGTGTTCAACAGTTTAAGACTCGAGTATGCTCTTGATGGTAGCGCAAATTATATATCCTAGAAGGATCGTATGGAAGCAGTATTAGAGGACAATGGTCTAAAGGACTTCATTGATCAAGAATCCCCAAGATGGCAGCAGCTAATGCTACAGAATTGGTGAAATGGAAGAAATGTGTGGCTAGAGCGAGGAGAATCCTTCTGGAGGGAGTTCAAGACCACAGTCTCGAGTCTCCATGGGAAGGAGACACCATCTTCAATGTGGAAAACATTGAAAGATCTATATCAGAACAGCAGCGATCAAAGGAAGTTGGCACTGAAAGACAAGCTTCAAAAAATCAAGTGTGAAAAGGGTGACATGATCTCTACATATCTGAACAAGCTCACCACCTGCAGGGATGATCTTGGAAGTGTGGGGATCACGACAGCCGATGATGACATGGTGAGTCTTGCTCTCCTCGGTCTTCCTAAAATCTGGCATAGCTACCATGACTCAATAAATAGAAGAGAGAAACTGTCAGATTGGGAACGACTTTGGTCAGATCTGATGCAGGAGGAGATAAGAAGAAGCACCAGACATATATCTTCATCAAAGCAAGATGATGAAGAAAATCTAGCCTTAACGAGTAAGGTGAGGAAAGGGAAAGGAAAGCCGTCCCATTTCAAATCCAGTTCTTCCCATGGCGGGAAGAAGTTTAACAAATCGAAAGTGTGATGCTTTCATTTTCATGAGGTGGGCCATTATGCTACGAATTGTCCACAGAAGAAATCCAATAAGGGATCCTCAAAGGGATCAGATGGTGAGGCACTGGCCTCACAGTTCGAATTGGATTTCTCCCTCATCGCATGCATGGTTTCATCCATGGTAGGATGTATTAGGTACCTGGATAGTGGAGCCTCTTTCCACATTTCTGGCGACAAGAATCTTTTCAGTACCCTGGAGGAGAAGGATCTCTAGATGTGGATCGAGATGGGCGATGATGGAAAGTACCGTGTTTCAAGTGAAAGTATGGTTGTGTTTCAGAGAAAGCATGGAGCTCCTCTCACCCTGACAGATGTAAAGTATGTACCAGGTCTGAAGAAGAATCTTGTGTCTGTCGCTATGCTAGAAGACAAAGGCTATGATGTAGTCTTTAGTAAAGGAAACGTATTCCTGAGACATATCGGTATTGGACAGACAAAGAGGATTGGGATTCGAGTTAAGAATCTCTACAAGCTGGAGGTAGACGACTGTGCTGCATTGAGTTCCAAAGCAGAGATGGTGTAGAGCCAAGATGTTGGTGAGATATGGCATAGAAGATTGGGCCACTTGCACCATGGGGCCTTGAAGATCATGAAGCAGATTTCTACCGAACTTCCCAAGGGAAAACTGGAGCAGACGGATACATGCAAAGGTTGTACCTTGGGTAAGTATGTGAAATCTTCCTTTCACGATTGAGACAGTAGAGTTGGAGCAATCTTGGAGCGAGTTCACACAGATGTTTGTGAACCATTCTCTACAGCCTCCACCGCTAAACAAAGGTAATATATTATTTTTATTGATGATTTTTCTCGTAGATGTTGGATCTACTTTATGCAAAAGAAATATCAGACCTTCTTGAGGTTTTGTGAGTTTAAAGCCTTGGCAGAGAAAGAATCTGGAAAGAAAATAAAAGCCTTGCGTAGTGACAATGGTGGAGAGTATGTCTCCCAACAGTTTAAGGACTTCTGCGCAGCAAAAGGAATTAAACAGGAGTTGATGGCACCCCATAACCCATAACAGAATGGGGTGGCCAAAAGGTAGAACAGATCGATTGTGGGAGAAACTCGAGTGATGTTGCATGACCAAAGCCTACCAATTCATTTGTGGGCTGAGGCATGCAATACAACAGTATACTTGTAGAACAGAAGCCCACACCGTGTACTGGGGATGAAGACACCTATGGATTCCTTTTCCGGGAAGCGACTAAATGTGAGTCACTTCAAGATCTTTGGATCATTGGTTTATTGCCATGTGACCAAAGATGCCCAGAAGAAGCTAGACCCAACAGCTGAGTTGGGGATACTTGTGGGGTACATTGATACACCCCACAACTATAGGGTGTTCCTGCCTAACAGTCAGAGGACAGTGGTACGCAGAGATCTGAAGTTCGACGAGTAGAAAGCCATGCAAGTATCACTTGAGAGGGAGCTCAAGGTGCATGCATAGGAGGAACTTTCAGTTCCTAAGGAGGAGGAGCCTCAAATTGATGTGGAGCAGCTACATGCAGAGGATCCAAGAGTGGAGACATCCACTCATGCTGAGTCTTCTAGAAATGGGTAGAAACGCTCAAAGGAAGCTAACAGGTTGATGCTAGATGCGCTAGAGAATGTGGGACAGCCATCTTCACAGCGCAGACAGAGGAGGTCACCCGAGCGGTACACTGGTTACATGGCCTTGGTTGGGGAGTGTGTAGAGATCGAACCTTCTTCATTCGAGGAAGCAGCAGCAACCAGTCTAAGTTGATGCTATGGTAGAGGAGTACGACTCTATCATTCGGAACGGTGTGTGAGATGTTGTCCCAAGACCTCAGGACAAGTCAGTGGTCAGTTCCCGATGGCTTTACAAGGTAAAGCAGGCAGCGAATGGTAGTGTTGAGAAACATAAGGCAAGTTTTGTTGTCCGTGGTTTCTCACAGGTCAAGGGGATCGACTATGATGAGACCTTTGCTCCTGTAGTAAGGTACTCATATATCATATCAATATTGGCACTATCAGCTCAGATGGGTTGGAAGATCCATCGGATGGATGTGAAGACCATGTTCCTCAATGGGAAGATTGAGGAAGAGGTGTACATTGAGCAGCCGGAAGGTTTTGAGACCTTCGATCATGAGTCGCATGTGTGCCGACTCAAGAGTGATTTGTACGGGTTGAAGCAAGCACCTCATGCTTGGTACACCAAGATCGACAACTATTTCACCGGGTTGGGCTTCACCAAGAGTGAAGCAGATGCGAACCTTTACCACATCATGGTAGAAGGTAAGCCATTGATCATTGTTCTTTATGTGGATCATCTGATTTTGACAAGTGATGATCAGTTGATCAAGTCTTGCAAGGAGGACCTTGCAAGAGATTTCGAGATGAAAGACATGGGTCTTATGCACTACTTTCTAGGCATGGAAGTGTGGCAGTAAGATGGGGAAGTATTTGTGTCTCAAGGTAAGTATGCCAATGAGATACTCATGCGCTTCCACATGGAGAAGTGCAAGCCCATGCAGACTCCTCTAGCTGATAACTAGAGGAAGGAGGATGCTACTTCAGGTGAGGTAGTAGTTGCTACTGTTTATTGGCAACTTGTGGGTTCACTGATGTATCTAGTGAACACACGACCAAACTTATGCTTTACGATGAACCAGCTGAGTCAAGCTATGGTTCAGCCTACCAAGTTTTTTTGGAAGGCAGCGAAGCATGTGCTGAGATACCTCAGAGGCAAATCTTAGTATGGATTGTGGTACAGATGGATAGAGGGAGTGAAGCTTCAAGGCTTCACAGATATAGATTGGGCAGGGATTCCATCAGACCGGAATAGCACTTCTGGAGGAACTTTCAACCTTGATTCAGCTGCAGTTTCTTGGTACAGCAAGAAACATAGGTCAGTTGCACTTAGCTCAGCAGAGGCTGAATACATGGCTGCCAGTCAGGCAGCATGCAAGGCCATTTGGATGCGAAAGATTCTAGTGGGATTGTTTGGTTAGAGGATGGATCCAACTATGATCTACTGCAATAACCAAAGTTGTATCAAACTCTCTGAGAATCTAGTATTTCATGACAGGTCCAAGCACATTGATATCCGGTACCATCATCTTCGAAACTGTGTGGTGAAGAGGATCATGTTGTTGCTATATGTTTCAATCGAGGAACAGGATGGAGATATTTTGACGAAGGCATTGTCAAAATGCAAGTTCGAGTTCCACATAGACAAGAGTGGGGTGACTGAATTCCCTTTCTTGTTGAGAGGGAGTGTTGAAAATAGCAATAAGAAACGCTAAAAATAGCACTACTATAAATAGCATTTCAAGATACATTCCAATTTTAGTTAGCCCCTAAACTAAAATTGAGAATTAAAATTCGAATTTGATCTTAGCAACTATTTGTAAAATAATTAATTAATTCATCTTGAGTTAATTAGTTGTAAAAATCAAACATGAAGTCTATGTAAAGACATGTAACAGTTTCTCTATTGATTGAAGAAGTTATCCCTTGATTAAAGGAGATCAGGATGAGTTGTACTTTGATTTGTAATTAGTTAACTTAGTTAACTGAGTTAAGTTCAGTTAGATTAGTTCAAACAGTTTGTTGAACTAATTATGAGTTTAGTTAGTTAATGCAGGCATGCATGTAACTGTTGCAGTTCAGATAACTGAATATTCTCTCATAAATAACTCATGCATGTCAGTTCAGTCAGAGACCCAGTTGAGATCATATGATGGGACAGTGTACTATCAGTTGCAGGAATATTCCATTGAGGATATTTCTTACATGAAAAAGGAATTCATTCCTTGGAGATTACGTAGTTACTTTTGAGTTTGATGAGTGTGTGATGAGGCCAATTCACACAGGTGGCAGCATTAGACCCCAAGAGAAACTGTGCAAGGAAATAGGAAGCTTGGAGGGCTGAGGGAAGGCATATCTTGTGTCTATTCAATCTATAATTTGTATTGAGGGATTGCACTGAGAGAAGGATAGCTTGTGAGCTAATGTTTTGCGTAATCCAGACATATTTCCACTTGTATGATAATATAGAGATCGGGTTTTTAGTTAAGACTTTCCCCACAGTATTCTTCTGTATTTATATGTGATTTATTTCTCATTCTTTGTTATATGTGTTCTATTTGATCTTGCTCAAAATCGATTAAGCTTCCACAAGTTTGTTGTAGAAGTAGATCTTGTATTTTGCTTTAGTATATTGCATAATCTATTGATCTATAGTGGGAATTTCTATAATTAATACAAACCATGTGATCGCAACAACGGTTAAGCAAACTGTTTGTGATTATGGTTAGTTGGACCAACAGATAATGCGACGGTAGACCATGACATGTGACCCCCAACAAAACCACCAGCGGTTTCAGAAAATAATAAATCTTATATGTGGTAATTATACGCTAATCCTCCACCTAATCTATAGTAAACAAATCCACTTAAATTTAATTAA
The DNA here is from genome assembly GCA_000404065.3 of Pinus taeda. Taxonomy (NCBI): domain Eukaryota; kingdom Viridiplantae; phylum Streptophyta; class Pinopsida; order Pinales; family Pinaceae; genus Pinus; species Pinus taeda. The sequence goes on from APFE031570879.1 coordinate 93,110, forward strand.
ACCAGATTAGTAGTTAGCAGCATTTTGGCGAATTCCACTATTTTCGGGCCTGCCACCAATTTTAGTGGCCTTAACTGGAGTTATTTTAGTTTTAGAGGAGCTTTTCTAGCGAAAGACAATAAGAGGCATAATTGGAGCATTTTTCGACCAAATTGAGATCAAAAAAAGGTGTTCTTAGCTAATTTTGACATTCTAAATACAATGGAATGGGTTTCAGAGAAATGGAGCACTTGTGTATGTAATTTTTCCACATTGAAGTTTTATGAAGCCTAGGGCCACCAGGGAGGAGGTCAAGACCAGAACAGTTGTGGTCCATTTTCATATTTTGAAGAGTCATCTTAGGGGTTTGGGGATGCTCTAAGTCTATTGAAGCAGATTTCAAGAGCTATAGAGTATTGTAAACAATACTTTTTTCCATTTTGAGCAAATACAGAGGTCCAAGCCATGGAGACTAGACCAAGGAGATGTAGCCCAAGAGGGGTGGACACCTTTATCAAAACATTGTGTTAAGTGTTTTTCTTGATGGTTTGTTGTTCATTTGCTTATTGATGTTCAACACTTCATTTTTGTGCTATTCTGCTCATGATTTCACATAAAACTTGACATAAAATTTACTTGTTCCCAATCACTAACAACATAAGAGAACCCTACACATGAAGCAATTGACAAGCATATTTTTATAAATTTGAAGTTGAAATTAGCACAACAAAACTAACATTCAGCTACAGATAATTTAAGCTTGTAGATTACATATTTGTGACATGTTTGACAAAATGTTTATTTTGGCTAGTAAGGGTCCAGTCAAGTTCTTGTTCAAGTAATTGCATTTGCATCCTTATTATGTTATTATCTTTCAGTTGTGAAAGTGTTATTGAGTTATGGGCAATGACCTGGGCTCTAGGCCTACAAAAGTGGCTCAAATATCGGAGACGCAGGCACAACATTGGGCAGAAAAGTCCCTAGACGCATGCATACACATGTTGTGGGAGCGTCTAGAGCCTCTTGGACGCATGCGTGTCCATATCAAGGGAGCGTCCGGGGGTTTAATGGTCTAAAACTTCAGTTGGTCTCAGGGGTTGGTTACCTGAGTGGTCGGGTTGGCTCCTAGGAGTTCTGTTGCTGATGTTGAAGATTTGTGTGATGTGTTTCCATCGATTCCACTTCCCTAAGGTCACCTAGAAGGTTGAATCCCATTATAGTAGTCTCTCTTCCCATATTTACATCGGTTGGTTGGTTACTTGGGTAGATGTGGGATGAGAGTGTTACAAGACCACTTGGAGAGGTGCCAAGGTGGCAGGTGTACTGGTATCTTAGGTTAAGGGGGGGATGTGAAAACTCAGATGAGATGGTTGATAAATGGGACTAAGACAATCTCCCAAAGTCTAGTTTAAGGGGGGATCGTTAGAGTGGAATTGGATCATGTAAACTTGACAAAATCAAGTTGTTTGAAATTTTCCAGGCTTCAAATATACAAGTACACATGGTTTTGCCTAAAGTATTTATTTATGATGTAACTTATTTATAAACCAAAAATCTCTATCATTATTTGTCACAAGTAAGATTAAATAATGTTGTGCCAAGACACCCCATCTCTTGGTACTTTATGACCCTAACCTGTCCAAAACACACTTCATAGAAGATATCTACATTGTTAGTTTGAGAGTTGAAAATGTTGTGACACAAACAAAGAGATGGGTTAAAATATTTCCTTAAGCCCTTAATCCGCCTTCGAGGAGCCCGCTTGGAGAGGAGAGGGACCCGTGGCACTCACTATCCTGCCTCTCGGTGTATCGTGTTGCTTATTGGAATGCACTACTCTCCCCTCTATTATAAGAGGGTGGTCACTTATAATGTTACGGGTTGGTTTTCAAAACTTCATCCGATCTCTTTGGATTCCACGGTGTGCAGTGTGAGAGGTGCGAGCATATTGAACCAGATGCTATCCTGGACTGTTACCATACTCCTTAAACGTAACACAAACTCCCACAGCCTTGTTATATAAACCCAAACACTCCTCAGCCTAACACAAACTCCCACACCCTTGTTATATAAATGAAATGTGAAACCAGTAGGAGACCCATATTAATTGGTAAGCATATTCCAACGCTGAATGTCCACCGTTTCACTAACAAGATGGCCTGGATTGTTTTTTAAGCCTTCATCTGAACTCTTTGGATTTCACGATGGGCAGCGTGAAAGGTGCGAGCATCTTTTGGAAGCTACTGTGATGGACCCGTATGTCATACATACCTATCATAAGACTATTCGCAACCTACTGTGAATAAACAATTACATCTCACTCGTGGCTCTAATACCTAGCATTAATCTACTACAGAGCATATAGCTAAATAAGAGCGTGCCATTCAAGGTATTCTTGAACAATCAGCCCCGTCAAAAACGTGATTTAAAATTATTACAACTTGTGGCTTTGGCTTTGTAACTAAATTGAATACAGTTGTTTGTTTTATTTAAACACTACAACATGTGGCTTTGGTTCTTTCACGGAATTGAATACTTTTGTTTGTGTAAACAAAACCTAAGTTCTTGCTTTTAAATTCCATTTACATCGCCAAGCTTTCTTCGTTTCCAATAAATTTGTTGGAACGGAGATATAAAGAAACAGTTAGAGAAAGACCAGGGCACATATTTAACTCATTTATGGAGTCATATGAAAGTTCTTTCACGGAATTGAATACTTTTGTTTGTGTAAACAAAACCTAATTTCTTGCTTTTGCATTACAGTCACATCTTCTAGCTTTCTTCGTTTCCAATAAATTTGTTGGAACGCAGATATACAGGAACAGTCAGAGAAAGACCAGGGCACATATTTAACTCATTTATGGAGTCATCTGAAAGAGTCACAGAACATATTTAGCTTTAAATGTTATTACTGACGTAAGATACACTATGTTACTGGTGACGTAAGATACATCAAAATATGAGTAGCAGAATGCATGAACCTGGGGAAAGCCATTTATATTTTTATGAAGATTGTTAGAATCATATTCAAAATGCCTTTTACAATATTTTTTTATTTAGAAACTAATGTAATTTAAAGAAATTCTGATCAAAGTAGAATAGTGTTTGTTCCTGGTATTGGAGTCTGGTAAACGAGTTTAAACTTGTTTTTATCTAAGAAAATAGGCTATTTATTTAAGAAAATAGGTCAACTGTTCAGATTTAAAGGTATTAATCAGTAAGAAAATAGGTTAATTGTTAATATTTAAAGGTATCCTCGGGATATTTAAAGGTATCTGGTCATTCAATGTGACTTAGTTTTTCTTGATAAAAATGATGAATCGGCCTGCTTTTGCCAATTACAGCCAGGACAGGATAGGATTTCGAAATGTGAAAAAAATAACATTTGTTTTACAATTAAAAAGGGAAAAATCTTACATAGTATAATGTAGATAATGGGATTAACATAATCATGTTTTGTTAGACAAAACGCCTTCCATTAATCAACTATAAATTCATGCAAGGGATCTCATTTCAACTCAAAGAGAAAAACTCAGTAAGATGGCAGGAGTTCAAAACCTACGTCTCTCCTGCATATCTTTGCTTTTACTCTGCTTTCTCCTACTCATTGTACTTGCAGCCGCTAAATCTCCAAAGCATCTTGGCAGAAGCAGCTTCCCAAAGGGATTCAAATTTGGTGCTGGTTCAGCTGCTTATCAGGTTCGACCTTTTTCATCATTGACATTCCTGCACCTACATTCTGTAGCCCTTTAATGATTTCTTGTTTTACAGCTCATATTCTAGTCTTAGACAACTTCTAAATGTTTTGCAGGTTGAAGGAGCTGCCAGGGAGGGTGGCAGAGGCCCCAGCATCTGGGACACATTCTCCCACATTAAAGGTTAATCCATAGAACTGCAGCATCATCAATGTCACATTCTTTCATCTTGACGTTTTATTTATTTATTGAATGTTAATGCAGGTAAAATTGTCGATGGAACGAATGGTGATGTTGCAGTGGATCAATACCATCGCTACAAGGTACAAATAAAAGTTATTAGAATAGCTGTAGCCCTGAATTTCAACTCGGTCATTCTGCATTGCTTTATTTTTTGAGCTTTAATAGAATTTATTTATTTGCAATCTGGATTCTGCAGGGAGATATTCAGCTTCTCAAATACATGGGAATGGACGTTTATCGTTTTTCTATTTCCTGGCCACGCATATTTCCCAGTAAGTTAAATTGCAAATGAATCGACAATGGATTTCCACTGCTCATTGCCTTCCATAACTCTCCTATTTCTGTTAATTTCTTTTAGAGGGTTCACCAAGACATGGAGGTGTCAACGAAGAGGGAATCGCTTATTACAATAATCTGATCAACGAGCTGCTCAGAAACGGTATTAGAAAATCATTTACTGTCAGTTGGATGGAGCTTTGTTTCAAATATATTTTGAGTTATAAGAAATATTTATACAATACATGGACTATGTGCATTCGCTGGCAGGTATCGAGCCCTTTGTTACACTTTATCACTGGGACATGCCACAAGTTCTGGAGGACGAGTATGGGGGTTTCCGCAGCAAAAGAGTCGTGTAAGATTCACTGCCCTGATTCTTCAAGATTCATTGTAATAACTTTTCTCTGTTTCTTTTAATTTCAAATTTTTTTTTCCTCGATTCAAGAAAATGTGAAACCTTAAATCTCGTCATTTACATAATATTTCATAGCATAGCTCGGAAGCTCTTAACTAGAAATTAAATCACATGTTTCTGATATATTATTTTCGTTTCAGGGAAGACTTCGGCAGATTTGCAGAAGTATGTTTTCGAGCTTTCGGAGACCGTGTAAAGTATTGGACCACTGTAAACGAAGCTTGGTCCTTGGCAGTGAATGGCTACGATCTCGGCTTTCAGGCTCCTGGCCGCTGTTCACCTGCATTTGGAAACTGCACAGCCGGGAATTCTGCAACGGAGCCATACATTGTAGCGCATAATTTGCTTCTTGCCCATAGCGCTGGTGTAAAAATTTATAGGACTAAATACCAGGTGAGAATATGCCCTTTTCTAAAATTAAGCTTTAAAGATTCAAGAAGACGACTTACATTTCTTGAATAAATGTTGTAACAAAAAAATGCAGAAGAAACAGAAAGGTTCCATAGGCTTTGCGCTTGTAGCGAACTGGATGGTACCATTCTCAAAGTCTCTGTCTGATAAGAGGGCGACCCAGAGAGCAATTGACTTCAGACTAGGGTGGTTTGTATCTATCTATCTGTTTATATCAAGTTATCCTTTAGCTTCAGATGCAGGGGGAATGTGAGCAGGGGTTCCTAAAATGATATTTTGTGTAATAACAGGTTTTTGGATCCATTGACATCCGGGAAATACCCTGAATCCATGCGAAGGTTAGTGGGGAGACGTTTGCCAAGATTTAGCAATGAAGAGGCGAAAGATCTGAAAGGCTCATTCGACTTTATTGGTTTTAACTACTACATCACTCAATTTTGTATTAACAATCCTATTCAACCAAATTCTCTGTTACACACTGACTACATTCTCGATGCCCGCGCCAACGTAACCTGTAAGCTTAATTTGTGATGCTGAAAAATCCAGTTTAATTGCTATTTGCTGATAGTCAGTATTTATTTGTGGCTGGGGACGCTGGGTTCGATATTTCAAACAAATTCAATCGATCAAGCAGCTGTTAATTTGATTATTTGGTATTAGATCAAGTAGCCATTATTTTAGAGCTGAACATAATTAGATGGCAGATTGGGAAATATTCTGATAAGATCGCAGATTCTGGAAAAAGAGAAGTCGGGATTGTAGATTTCAGAAATATCTCAGAATTCACAACAGCTTAGGCAAACAATGGACCTAATTGTTTTCTTTCCCATTTCTAGATATTTGCAACTGGGTAACGGTAGAGTATCTGGATATTTTTAGAATTTACTATCTGAAAAAAATGGGTAGCTAAAAACAAACCTACATAATTATTTAATTTAGTTGATGAAATTCTAAAATATTCCTAAAATTTACAACAAAAATATTAATTTAAAAATATATTATTTTAGTTTCAAATTCTTTAATATTACAATTTTTTCTGTGTACACTGGTGCTGGTGATTCAGATGAAGTAAACGGAGTTTTCATTGGATCAACGGTAAGCGATTTAATATTTAAAATCAAATTAATGGAAAAGAAAATGTATTTCATACATATATATGATTAACTGTATCTTTTTGCAGGAAGGTGATAACGATTTCAGATCTTATCCCGCTGGACTGAGCGAATTACTAAATTATACAAAGAACCGCTATAACAACCCTACCGTATACATTACTGAGACTGGTAAGTGCAGTAGTTTGAATCTGTGCCCATTTAATCAGAACTAAATTTTCTGTCAAAATATAGATTTGATCGTCAAGAACAACATGAATTTCAACAGGATATGCCGATTTCGACAATGGCACAACCTCGCTTGCCCGAGCAGTGAACGATCCTGGGCGAGTGAAGTACCATTATCAACATTTATCACATCTACGCGAAGCGATAAGGTCTGTCTGTGAATTCTGTAATTATTTGAGTTTGTTGTGTGTATTGTGAAGTGTGGGAGATTGATCAGGCTTTACAATGTTATGGAATGACTGTCAGAGCTGGATCGGATGTTCGAGGTTATCTGGTTTGGTCGCTAATGGATGATTTTGAATGGTCATTTGGATTTACATATCGCTTTGGTTTGTATTATGTGGATCTGAACAACCATTTAAAGCGATATGCGAGGGCATCCGCGCTCTGGTTTAAACGCATCCTTCAGACGTAAAAAATGTACGATGGGCTGAACAAATGTGCGTGACTTTGACATTTTATGCTCTCAATAAATGGCGTCCCTAAATATATTTGGTGTGAGAGACGATAATATTTTTCTTCTCACTGTGAAGTTTAGGCAATGTATTTGAATAAACGCATGTGTGGGCATGTTTGGTCTCACAAATTTTGTGATCTTTTTCTTTAGGAGTTTCCAGAATGTATTTTTATTATTTGACCAGAATATATAGTTTGGAGATTGTATTTTTATTTCCGGCGTATATAACGAGAATATATCATTTTAATTTATGATAAAAAGATCGGAAACCGATAGAAGTATGTGAACGAAAGCAAGTGTTTTGTTCATATCTCTGGTTTTTTAAAAGGATATATATAATGCACCGTGTAAATCTTATACTTAAATTTAAAAAGAGTCAAGGGATCTCTACTTGAATGGTTTATGAGGCACAATACTTGCTAAGGTTTTGCAAATGGGGTAGCAAGTTAAGTGGGCTTGATTGTGGGGAAAATCTCCACAGTTAAGCGAGCTTGAGTCAGAGGAGATCTGGGGTGGGTGACCTCCTGGAAGTCCTGGTTACCTGGTGCAAGGCCCGTAAGTGATGATTGATTCACTAGTTTCAATCCCACTTCTTCACCTACAATAAATTTAAAATATAAAGAGGTTTACAAACACTCAAAAAAGAAATATGGTCAATAAAAAAATTTAAAAAAATCATGGAATGATAAATAATAAACTTTCTTTTATATTTATTCCAGAAACATGTTTTTTATATTTACTTCATAAACCTTTTTATATTTACGAAAACTCAAAATTGAAAAAAGATGTTTTATTTAAGGGAAGCTTATGGGCCAAATACCATGGTACAAATAACTATTAATACCATGGGCCAAATACCATATTTAATAATAATAAATAAATAGAAAGAAGTTTAAAGAGGTATGGTAAATAAATGAAAATATATCAAATAGTATAGAAATCAACATCTAATTATATGCCAAACATATGGGCCAAATACCATGAGTCAAATTATTATTAATACCATGCAAAAAAAATACTAACCCTAATAATAATAATATTATTATTATTATTAAATCTAATATTCATATTAATATATTAAAATATTAATATTATTAAATTTAATAACTTTGGATTAATACAATGTTAAATTTGTTATATTATAATATATATTAATATATCATGATATATATTAACTCTAGAAATATATGAGAGGGAAGAACAAATACACAGAGTGATAGAGGTGGAGACATAAGGGGGTGACAAGTGAGAGATGGAGATTGAATGAGAGGGGAGAGGAGGGATGAACAGAGAGGGGGGAGATGATTGATAGAGGTGGGGAAGGGTAAGAGAAAGAGAGGGAGTCACAAAGATGGAGGGGGAGAGAGAAGAAGAGAGGGAGTGAGACAGTGAGAGGATTGGAGAGAGAGAAAGAGAGAGAGAGAACAAAAGAGAGATGGGAGAGAGGATGGTAGGAGAGTAAGGGAGAGAGAGGAAGGATGAGAGAGAGGAGGAAAGAGGGATGGATAGAGAGATGGAGTTAGAGGGGGAGAGAGGGAGGGAAGAAGAAAGACATAGAGAGTGAGAAGTGGAGAGAGAGCTGGAGAAAAAGTGTGTATGTTTAGGGGTGAGATAAAGAGACAAAGAAAGAGAGATAGAGAGAGAGTGTTATGAATATAATTCATAACAATAAATAAAATAAATAAATGTAAATATTAAATAATCAAATATTGGTTATGTTAAGTAGTCATTAAGTTAAGTGAGACATGCCTAATCACAAAATGACACCTTCTTAGATATATATAGACATCAATTATACATTTTTATATATAATAAATTTTTATTAAATACCTCTTCTGTATTTTTACATTCTAGCCTACAAGCTATTAGTTTTTATGCTTCAATGGTATCAGAGCCACGACGCACAATATAATCATGCGAGTCCTTAAACATTGTTCCTCGCACAATGTGCCATTACATTCACGTCCTGAATGCGTTGAGAAGTTTAGTAAAATTCAAGAAGCATTTCAGCATTTAAAAAAATCATTTGCAGAAGTTAAAGCATGTCGAAAGGAAATCGATAATAAGGAAGATGGTAGCGACGGTGAAACAAACCAAGATGAAGCATTAGATGGTTATAATGTTGAAGATGAAGATGTCGCAAAAAATGATCTAAATGATGATTCTGATGAAGATGATATAGATTAAGATGAGGATTATCTTGACAAACAAAGAGATGTACAATGTCATAACAATGAAAAAGATGTTGAAAATGAAAAGTTGCCATCAGTGGTTCTTGAGAAAGATCACGCTCTTGAAGATGTCGAGAATGTGAATACCTTCGAGAAAACAAGGATGGTGGGTAAAGGCAGCTCAATTATTACTGCAACTAGTGTGACTATTGGTGTAAGTGACATTCAGAGTCATCTACATTTAGATATTGATCTTAATGTGTCTGATGAAGGAGTAGTGGAAGATGGTTTGATGACTTGTTTTTCCTCTCAAATTTCTGCACGTGTGACAATTTCAGAGCTTGATACTGTAAGTGGTCATAATTTTATGCTTTCATCAAGGGGACCATCTGCTTGTAAATATGTGTAGATGAGCAACATTCCACTGCAAGTTCATTTGCATGATTTCGAAGTTACAACAGTTCTTGCGCCCCCACCTCTTCTGGTCTTGGCTCCTCATAATGGATACCTTCCTCTTCTTACTCTTGTCATAAAACCTTATTTTCAAATTTCCTTGCCTCATGGAATAGATACAGTATGGTTTGACTACAAAGGCTTACCTTTGAAATGGTACATTCCAACTAGAGTCTTGTTTGATCTTCTTTGTGTAGAGCCGAAAAGGCCATGGAATACAACAATTCACTTTAGAGGGTATCCAGCAAATATATTAAGCCCATGTAAGGGTGAAGACAACATGAAATGGAGTTTTAATAATTCACTAAAAGAGGCATCCTTCATAATGAAAGGAATCACAGGGAATATAATGAACATGTCAAAACCAAATCAAATAGAGTTATGGCGATGTGTTGCAAAAGGTAACATATAATCGATTTTCTGCACGACTTAGGCCAGGGCCTGTTGTTGAGGATGGTGCTTCTGGAACAAATCTTGGTAAAGGGTTACCAAATCGGTGGAACCATGGTGAAAGTGACAGTGTTGAAACAAGTAGAACTGGCAATATCCCACTTCGGTTGTATTTACATAATCTTAAAGATGTTCGAAATGATCTTGTTGATGCATTGTCAGTGGATTATTGGGATGAGGTAACTTATATCAGCAAATACAAGTACATGCATAAGCATCTTATTGCCTGGCGTGCCCAAAATGAGTTGGTTGAGCAGCAGGTTTCTTCTTATGAAGAAAAAGAGAATGAAACATCAGATAATAATACCATTTTGGAGACATTAGAATTCATTGAATATTCGTCCATGGAAGTTGTGGAGATCATTAAAAGGAAGATTCAAATCAGTTGTGATTAATCCTCACCTGTCCTACAGGCAAAAACGCCAAGGAGAAAAAGAGGGTGCTTTGGGCCCTTGACGTGGTAGACCGTTGCACAAACAAAGACAAACATTGGTGAAAGCATCTTATAACTTGAAATAACTTAGTTGAGCAGGAATTTTCTTCTGAAGAAAAAAGAACAAAAAATCAAATAAGAACAGCATTACCAATTCAATTACGGAGGCATTAGAATCCGTTGAAATTTTGAAAGTGAGAGATGCGAAAATCGTTCAAAATAAATATTCAAATCAACTGTGATTAATCCTCACCCGTCTAATAGGCGAAAAAGAGGTTACATTGGGCCCCTGACGTGGTGGACCCCTGCACCAACAAAGATGAATACTTGTAGAAGCATCTGGCTCTGTACGCCTTAAATAAGTTGGTCGAGGAGGAAATTTCTTCTTCATAAGAAAAAAAAAAAAGAATAAAACATCACAACCACGACCTCAAACAAAATTTCGTTGATCTGTGAAGTTTTATGGGTAAATCATGGTTGGCTGGGGTGTTTTGATAAAGTCGCATATTTTTAAAACGTGACAACGATTCCCAACAGCCTATAATTATTTGAATATGTTTCGCACTCCATTATTGGTTCGTTGTCACCAAAGTCTTTTGCTCCGGCTATGTTGTCTCTCCATTGCATTGCGAGTTTGTTAACCCAAAACAACACCGATTGTGCGTCAACACCATTTTTTTGGGCCACAGTCAACCGACCTGTTCCCCCAGTCAATTGTCAAACCCTTAGGACTATATACAATTGACTCATACGTTCGTTTAACTATATAACTTTTAATTATATAGACATTAAACTTATTAAGAAAAAATAGGTTATATATTATATATATATATATTAAAAAAATAAAGTAGAGTTCACCAAAAAAAAATGGAGTTATAAACAAAATTGAGTTATTTAAATTAAATATTAATTTAAATATAAATCGATAACCCTGGAATTCAAGACAGTTGTTACTA
>APFE031570879.1:114627-134601 GCA_000404065.3 Pinus taeda
TATTAAAAATTGGGCTGGGTCCTAGGGTCAAAAATAGCCGTTATAGAGCCGTTGGAGTCTCTGCACAGTCTATTTAACTTGCTAGGCCAGATCTGTGTCATCAACTTGTCCTGACGATGAACCACACTAGTTGGTTCGAAACGCGTCGACAAAGGTCATTTATATGTGATTTACGCCGAAGCTATTCTTATAACTATGACAGATCACAGAAGTCTCAATTCTACATCTCATGTTAATAAAATTTAAAAAGTCACGAAAACTAACTAAATCATAACTTTATTTTAAATGATCATTAACAACAAAATATTAAATCAAAACCTCTCGATTCTGCATTTTAATGTCCAAATTTATCCCATATGAAAATAAAAAAAATTTAGCTCACAAATAGCAACTTAATTGGCTATTTCCATCCATTAAAAAATTATGTAAACATTAATATTAAAGATTCAAATCCCCATAAATCTAACCCACCAAAAAAACAAATTATATTCGTATTTTCAAAGAGATAAAAAGATTTCTTTGGAAGCATGTCTTAAACTATTTGCATCGGGATAAACATCTTTTCTAAATACTTCCAACACCTATTTGTGCCCTTTTTCTTTACATTCCTAATTCATTCATAGTAATATGTAATATTATGTGGCATGTTAATATGTAATACTATGTGGTTTATAATAGGTTTGATGTAGATTCATGTGGTACGAGGTTAATATATGGCATTCCCCAATCACTCGAGGCTTATATCTCGGTTTATGGGTAAGAACATTGGACATGTTAAATAATTATGATAATTTTTTGAATTTTCTACAATAGCATTCCTTTCCCTCCCTCCAATGACGTGTACCACACTTATTTTGGTTTCTTTTTCTAACTTTCAAAGTTGCATGTTCTTTCGTGTAGGAGAAATATGTTAAAAAATCAAATTACAAATAGATATAATTTAGCGAAAAAATGTATACTCAAAATTATTATTATATCTAAATGTTTTTTATTCAATTAAGAATATGAATTTTTAGATTAATAAATTTAAGGGATTGATATTATAAACGCAAGGGATTTGTACTAAAAATTGAGGGATTATAAACCCAACAAAATAATATTAAACCCAATGGATCAATATTATAAATTCAATATATATAAACCTTACTTATAATATTATAAACCCTAAAAGAATCATGGTTGACCATGGTTTACAATGGCTAAAAAATATGATATTTGTCTCAATATAAAAAATATTGAGACAATCTTTGTCACAAGGCGACATTGGACCATGGTTGACCATGATTTAGTTTCATATGGAGACAGCCTTTGTAACAATGCAACATTAGACCATAGTTGATTTTGATATCGAGAAAATCTTTGTCGCAATGTGGCGTTGGACCATGGTCGACCATGATTATAAACCTAATGGAATTATATTAAACCCAAAGATTAATATTATAAACCCTATTAATAATATTATACCCTAGGGTGGATTTTCCCTGAGCTCTGCGCGTGCTCGGCTCCCGCTCTGCTTCCTGTGAGTTCCGCACCCCGCGGAACTTGAAATCTGCGCGCGCGCCGGCTCTCTACCTATTCTGATCCCTGCGGACGGATCCGCAGAGGACTCCTCCTTCTGGCTGTTGTCGACTAGGGTTTGAAATGTTGGCTCTCCATGGAGGAGCTAGCTCCCCCCCAGGGGTCTTCCTCCCCTTCTCCGCCTTCCACCGCTAAAGCTTTCAAATCCTTGTGGGCCTCTCTGCCCAAGAAGAGAGTCGTGGAAGCTGCCAAGTTCGTGAAAAAGCTTGAAGATATCCCCAAGATTGCCCTCTCTCCTGAAGGTCTGATTCAAGTAGCATTATCTCTGGCGGATCGGGCTCTGGTCACTCAGTTTATAGGTCTATGGCCTTCCCTGAAATCAACAGAGAACTGGGTTTCTAGGAACTGGGCTCCTTTGATCAAGAATAAGGTAACCTTTTACTTCCTCGAAAGAGGATATTTCTTATTCGAATTTACTGACAAAGAGGATAAGGATCTCATCTTCAGAAATGGCCCCTACTTCATGGGCCCTCAAGGGTTGTATCTAAACAAATGGACGCCAGACTTCGATCCGGCGGTGAATGTGCCTTTTGCGGTCTCGATGTGGGTAAGGCTCCCAAATCTTCCCATTCACTGCTAGAATTGGGACTCTTTGAAGCATATTGGAAATGCTCTTGGGAAGTTCATAGACAAGGCTAACAACAAAGATCAGTACGACTGTGCTAGAATTTGTGTGGAGGTAGACTTGGAGGTCGGATTACCAGAGGCCATCAAAATAAGGGTAGGTCTGTGGACGCATGTTTAGAAATTGGACTATGAGCAACTGTCGTTCAAATGCCGGAAGTGCCAAGTCTACAGTCACTTCGCCAGAGATTTCCCAACCAAAGGGGAAGAAGAAAAAGGGAAGTATGAAGGATGGAATCAGGCAAAAAGATTCAAAACTTCACTCAGAAAGAATGCAAATACTAATGCCAGAGTCCCCCAAGCGGGATCTGCTCAAAATCCACCCTTGGAAAGCCAAGGGAACAAATTTGAGATCCTTGGATCTGAAACCATGAATATGCAAGAGACAGAAATTCTGAAAGCAGTGTCTCCGACTAAATCCATAAGTGTACCAGAGAGATCCAAAGGGAAGATGTCAGAAGAAGAAGAGGAAACACAAGAGTCCGAGGAATCGGAGGAAGAAGGGGAAATAGGGGAGTCACAGTCTACCCCAAGAAGATCTACAAGAGGAAGGATGTCATCAAAGGAAAAAAGAGATCAAGAGACATATAAAGACAAGCTTCAGGGTAGCCTGCCAACGCTAGAGAAACTCCTAGCTAAAACCCCGAAGACAAAGAAGATCCAAACCCTGAGCTCCAAAGGAGCTCACCACAGCAAAAGTAAATGATGAAGATTGTCTCCTAGAATTGTAGGGGAATGGGCTCCAAAGCCAAGGAAGAAGCTATGAATATTCTAATAAGACTAGAAGCCCCGGACATTCTTCTCATCCAGGAGACTAAATTGGAGGACTCAGTGTTCCTCCAAGCAAGCAGAAAATTTTGGAAAAAAGACGGAGCACAAGCAACCTCTGCCCGTGGAGCATCAGGAGGACTTGGGTTGCTCTGGAATCCAAATAAGTTCTCTCTAATCTCTGAGTCCCTAAATACCCATTGGATTTTGTTAAAATTACAGCACCTAGAATCTAAGGAAATTATTTGTCTGGTCAATGTATATGCTCCTAACAATGCAGGTGAAAAAAAAATTATGTTGGGACTGCATCAAAATCTTGGCAGGTCTAGAAAACTTGGAGAACATAATCATAGCCGGAGACCTGAACCTCACCCTCCTCTTATCAGAAAAAAGAGGAGGCAGTATTGTTAGAGATCCGGCAAGAGAATCAGTGGAAGATCTCATGCAAGATTGGGATATGATAGATATTACACCGACTATTGGCAAGTATACGTGGTCAAACAAAAGGGTTGGCTTGGGCCACATAGCGGCAAGACTGGACAAATTCTTGGTACAAAGTTCCTTTCTACTTCTTGGTTTAGAAGCCAGATCGCATATCATTCACAGCAGCATATCAGACCACAAGCCCATCAGCCTTGAATTGTTGACCCCCAAGGATCTAGGGCCTACACCTTTCAGATTCAACTCCCTGTGGATCAAAGAAAGGACTTTATGGAAAAGATCAAAGACTACTGGAAAAAACCAGTCAAGGGATCAACGTTTTTTGTGTGGGAGGAAAAACTCAGAAGAGTTAAAAACATGCTGAAAAATTGGGCCAAGACCTTGCCAAATCCTGCAGGGGAAAGGAAAAAAAATCAAAGTGAGCTAGAAAGACAGCACCTTCATATTGAAACAGCTGAAATCACTAAGGATGAGTTGGACAAGGAGGCCAAACTTCAACAAAGCTTCCACAAGGCTTGTCTCGCAGAGGAAGAATACTGGAGGCTCAAGTCCAGGAGCCTTTGGCTCAAATCTGGAGACAGAAACTCCTCATTTTTCCACAAACAAGCCCAAGCAAGAAAAGGTCGCAACTCCATCAGTGAAATAAAAGAAGACAACCACATTTTGAAGGATTTTATCAGCATAAAAAAGGCAGCTACAGATCATTTTGAACAATTGTATAGAGAAGAATCAGGAGCTGATTTAAACGTTGCCCTGTTGGATGCAGTCCCTAGCATGATCACCTATAAAATGAATCAGCCTCTTGAAGCCAAAATCACGCTAAAGGAGTTAAGGAAGCTCTCTTCGCAATGGATCCTGATAAAGCCCCGGGACCAGATGGTTTCACGCCCAGGTTTCTCCAGGTCTGTTGGCAGATTGTAGAGAAGGATTTCTACAAAATGATACAAAAATCTCAAGACTGCCAGAAGATAGGTGGTTGTACCAACTCAGCCTTTCTCGCCCTCATTCCCAAAGAGAAAGGAGCAAACTCTTTCAGCAGATTTCATCCAATTTCCTTATGCAATATTGGGTACAAAGTTATAACTAAAGTGATAGCCAACAGGTTGAAAAGGATTCTCCCCAAAATCATCCCGGATAATCAAGGTGGATTTATCCATGGAAGGCAATTGGTGGATAATTTCGTGTTGGTTCAAGAGGCAATACATTCCAGTCTTCACCGAAAGGAAAAAGGTATGGTTATCAAACTAGATCTTGCAAATGCTTTTGATCGTGTTAGACATAGCTTTTTATTTGAGGTTTTGCAAAAAATGCGGTTCGGCCAAAGCTTTATCAAGTGGATTAGAGCCTGCATCTCGGAGCCATGGATTGCCCCATTGGTGAATGGAAGGGAAACTGACTTCTTCAAAGCCATTAGAGGGCTGAGGTAGGGGTGCCCCTTGTCACCACTTCTATTTGTACTTCAGGCCTCTATTCTCAGTTTCTATCTACAATGAAAACAACAAGAACAAGACATAGCTGGTCTGTGCATAGCTAGAGGGGTCAAAAGCATCAATCACGCCCTCTTCGCGGATGACACTCTTCTGCTGGGGCTGCAACACCTCATTCAGTGTCCAAATTCAAAGAAGTACTGGAAGAATATTGTAAGGTCTCGGGCAGTATTCTAAACAGTGCCAAATGCCACATCTACAGCTAGAACATTCGTGCCTCAACTGCAAGCTCCATTGCTCGCTTCCTGGGTTTTGCAATCTCAAGATCTTGGTCTTCTTTCAAGTATCTGGGATTGCCCATCTTCCATTCAAGGGCATTAAGTAAAGACTGGCTGTCACAGTTAGACAAATTTAAACTAAAATTGCAAGCCTGGGGGTCCTCCTGGTTAAATATAGTTGGGAAATCAGTCCTCATAAAATCAGTGCTCAGTAGCCTTCCTCTGTTTAAATTTTCGGTTCTAGTGGCACCTGTAGGAATTATAAAAAAGATGGAGGATTTAATCAGAACTTTTTTCTGGAAAGGAGGCAAACAAAACGAGAAAAGAATTTCTTTGGTAAATTGGGATACAGTCACCAGACTATTTTAGGAGGGAGGTCTGAATTTTAAAGATCTCAGAGCCCAAAACTTAGCCATGGGAGCCAAAATAATTTGGAAAATCATAGCCCCAAATCTTGGCTGGGTGCAAATTGCATTGTGGAGAAAATACTTCAGAGGATTGAGAACTAGATGCCTGGATCAGCCCAAGAATAAATTCAACTCTCCGTTCAGCAGGTTCATCAGCAAAACCAGTTCGTTGATAAGGAACCATGCATTCTGGATACCAGGCAATGGAAAGCATATACATATTTGGAATGACAACGTCCTAAATAGACCCCCGCTGGCAGATGCAAAGAGCATGCCTGAATTGCAGCGCTGGATGTCAGAAGCCAGCATAAATTCATTGTGGGATCTTTCATCTTGGGAGGAAAATGCGTGGTTGGGCTGGAAGCAACTCGCAGTTCCATCCTATCTATGCCCTAGCCTAAATATACTAATCACGCATTTGCATGGGCTCACTCCAATTCAAAAAAACAAGCATGACGTGAGAGGTTGGGGATCAAGTCAAACAGATTACTTAGTAGCCCAGGACTACGCCAAATACCTCGAAAGGCCCCACGTTCCTCCCAACCCTGCTCCCTGGATTGGCATTTGGAGAATTCCTTCAATCCCCGAGGTTGATCACTTCTGCTGGCTCCTCTATCACCAGAAAATTCTGACTGAAGACAGGCTCCAAAAAAGGGGCTTCCATGGGCCGTCTAGATGCTCTCTATGTAAGGAAAATTTAGAATCTGCTCTCCACATCATGATTGAATGCATATACGCAACCTCTATATGGCAGGAGCTTCTAGGGTCCTGGAACCACAACTTCACCTTCCCTAAATCAGTCCCAGAATTATTTGCGAGCTGGATGGCCAAATACCCAGGCTATTCTCCAAAAAATAAAACAGTCAGGTCAGCATGGAGTGCTTTACCAAAGTTCATCAGCTAGCAAGTCTGGCTGGAAAGGAACCAAAGGATTTTTTGAAATAAGGAACAGGATTTCATATTAGTGGCCAACGCAGCAAAATGTCAGCTAGTCGAGTCGCTGGAAGATAAAGGGGACGACACAAATTTAAGCCAGCAGGACATAGAGCTGGGATCTGCTCTCAAATTCAAATTTCCAAAAGCAAATAGCTCTCCTTCTCCTTGCAAAGAGTGGCAAGTCAGAAGGAATGAAAACGAATTCCAAATCTGGATGTCCAATCAAACTCTTCCACCTCTCTTCTTCGATGGGGCTGCTAAAGGGAATCCAGGTACTACAGGAGCAGGAGGTATTATCATAAATCCAAACAGAGCAACTGTGCATAGATTCGCTTGGGGACTAGGCCACTCCACAAGAATACAAGTAGAAGCGACGGCCCTCTTCCAAGGAATCAAATTCCTCAAAGAACTGGGCTATAAGGAGGCAAATGTCTTCGGAGACTCCCAGGTGATCATCCAAGCCTTGGCGAACAATTCCAACTCAGCAGACCTGTAGCTTGCAAGGACAATTTCAAGGATCAAAGGTATGACAAAGTCCATGACGCTGAAGTACTCTCACTTTTTGAGAACGAACAACAAAGAAGCAGACAATGAGGCAAACAAGGTAGCTCAGCGAGACGTCAGTTCCCTTCTCAGAGACAATGAAATCCTTTGGGATCCAATTCCCTAAAGTGAAATGTTTTTTTGTCTCCTTCTACATCAGTTTGTTTGTATCTTCCACCTTGGGAAATTAGCAGCAGAAGCACGCTTTGTTAAATGTAAAAAAAAGAGACTCTTAAGAGTAGGTGGCATAGTTCGTTGGCTGAAAAGTCATGCTGAAAATCTACCTCGTCTTTTGTAACCGAATTTGTGGCACTTGGCCGCCTAGTTAATGAAAGCTCATAACCGTTTCTGTAAAAAAAATAATAATAATAATAATATACCCTAGGAATATGAACCCTTAGATTAATAAACTCAAGGGATTGATATTATAAACCCAATGGATTAATACTAAAAACCCGAGGGATTATAAACCCAAGAGAATAACATTAAACCCAAGGGATATAAACCCTAAGATAAATATTATAAACCCTAAAATAAACATGGTTTACCATGATTGATATTCATATTGAGACAATCTTTATCATTATGCAACATTGAACCATGGTTCATCATGGTTGACCATGGTTGATTTTCATATTGATATATTGACCATGGTTGATTTTCATATTGACCATGGTTCACCATGGTGATGGAAGCAAAAGAAGATGGAGGAGACCTAAAAGAATGCTAGGGTTTGAAGGAACCCCTAGGCAATCTAGTTATTAGGGTTTGATGGATTATATGAGGTTAGTGCTTAGAAGAAACCATAGGATATGATAATGGCTTGATTTTTGCAATTTTGTTACCCTATCATGATGAGAAGTTTTTTTAGCACTTATGTCAAATTTAGTGTAACCCTAGTTGGGCTAGTGTCAATTAGGCTTGATTGTTGATGACCTCAATGGAAATATTGAAGGCAACATGGATAATGGTTAGTGCTAACTCTTGCAGGCTAGTTCAAGAGGGAGATGATCACCTCTTGTTAAAGATAAGTACCTTTTAGATTTATGTCTTCATGACATTATTCTTGTTTAGATTTATTGTTTTGATTATTGCTTATACTTCCTACATATTTGAGTATTTGAATACTTCTAACATCCTGATGAGATGTAATAAGCAAATCCTTCTTGAGGATCATCTAAGTTGCAGGAAAAGAGAGATAGTATATGAAGTGAAGAGTTGGTGCTAGAAAAGGAAAGAAGTACTTGAGGAAAATTTTTGAAAGTTTTCAAATTAGCATCCAAAAATTACAACATGCAAGTACTGCAACTGCCAATGACAAATAAGTGTTATAAATTGCAAAGGTATCTAAATACTAAAAGGTATGTGAAGTATGTCGTTTCATTGTTATGATTTCACTGCAAGATTGGATGGAAAATTAACCCCTAAGGTATGTTGAGAATATCACCTTCATGAATGACTCATTCATGCATATGAAAGTAACTCTGATTTCTAGTACATATGTTATATTGGTGCATTTGATATTTGGCAAGTATATTATATTTTATTAGACATGGTGGATTTCTTTATCTCATAAAGAAGGCTAGATACATTGATTTTGATATATTGTAACTTGATGCTATTGTTAATTCTTATGAGAAGCATGGTAACCATGATAATAAAAGTGTAGCAATAACACTGATCTTGGTTAGGTTTTAACAAGCTTAGTAAATTTGATAATGCGGCAAAATTGGATGCCATGAATTGATGATTGAGTAAAGAAGTGATATTGTGATTATGATCCTTGAAATATGAAGATACATTTATATGACTCTAACCTTTGATGATTATCCAATGACATGTTCATATGTGACAATGAAGCAAGCTGATTTGTTATGACTACGATGCATATATGTCTGAGAATCTGATGTAGTTTTATTGATCTGAAAATTTTGTTGATGCACGAAAGTATTATGATAGATAGGTTGATGTCTTGATAATGATTGAAGGGGCTTCCCAGTTACAGGGAGAAACTCTCCATAATGTCCCAACACCTATTATTATTTGCATTAAACGAATAGAAGTCTCTTGAGTGTTGAAGCAAGGTTTCTAGACATGAATAGATGATCATATGTTGTTGATTAGTTTTGACAAGTTCTTATCTGATCTGAGAGGTTTCTCCTAAGTCTGAGCCCCAACAGATGGGAGAAAGGATTGAGGGTGCGGCTACAACCCCCCCAACCACACGAAAGAAAGCATATGAATGTGGTTGAGCCTATAGAATTTAAAAAAAAAAAAAAAAACAAACAAACAAACCAAAACCAAAACCAAAAACAAAATAAAACAAAACGTAAGGTCCCAACACCTATTATTATTAGCATTAAATGAATAGAAGTCTCTCAAGTGTTGAAGCAAGGTTTTTGGACATGAATAGATGATCATATGATGTTGATTAGTTTTGACAAGTTCTTATCTGAGCTCAGAGGTTTCTTCTAAGTCTGAGCCCCAACAATGGGGAGAAAATATTGAGGGTGCGGTTACAGGCGCCCCAACCACACGAAAGAAGGCCTAGTGTGGTTGAGCCTATAGAATTCAAAAAAAAAAAGCAAAAGCAAAAACAAAAACAAAACAAAACAAACAAAAACAAAAGCAAAAGCAAAAGCAAAAACAAAAACAAAAACACAAACAACAACAAAAACAAAAAACAAAAAAATATATATATCTTACGCACTAGAACATAATCACACTAGGAGTATGACAGACCTACATATATGAAGCAGATGATAGAAAGTTCTATGGACAGAAAATGAACAATAAGATCTACATAATGTTTGACTTGTTGCAGGGATCAAAATGAAGGTTGTTTGATAACAAGACCTCTCGAGAAAATGTGAAGTGACCTACCTTTTGGGATCTACTCTTACTTACCTACCTTTTGGAATCTACTCTTACTTGTGTTGCAGAAATCTAGAGAATCATCACTAACATAATCTTGAGGAGAATTTCATAATTGTCATAATTACTGTCTTATGCAAAAATATTAATGTTGCATAGAATGTGAATGTCTTATAGCTCATCTTGTGTTTGTAGGGGTCTATAGTATGCATATCAATATGTTAGTTGTCTTGATTTGATCATTGGAGCTAGTATGAAAATAAAGGATTGCTCCTCAATATGCAGTGATTTTGCTCTGGCTATTGCAGAAATCTCACAATGAATGGATGGTAGAAACTCACATGACTTGTTCTTTGTGTATGCATTTACATTTAGTGACAAATAATTCATATTATGATCATGTGGATGACTTGATGAAGCTTGGCTTTATATTGCTTGATAAATTACAATTGTTGACATAACAATAGACCAAGTTGTAAACTGGTACTTGCCCACTTGGATTGAAAAGTTTAACAGAAAGATTGGAGGAAACTTTCATGGATTTGATATTAGTTTTGGATTGACATTTAAGGCTTGATAAGCAGACTTCGTTGGTATGACTACACAGTATTGACTTGTTTGAAGCTTGGTATATTGGTTTGGTCAGTGTTATGTTTGCAGAAAGCATTGTATGGCTTGAAGCAAACTCCCCAAGCTACCTGGTGAAGCTTGGAAGTCATGTCAATTTTATCCTCTACTTCAAAGTGGTGCAAGGTATGCCTTTGATTTTGATTGACGATTTATTCTTGACAGGTAATGAGCCTCTAAAAATAAAAGTAAGAGGGAGTTAACCTCGAAGTTCAAAATGAAGGATATTAGCATGATGCATTACTTTATGGGATAACAAGTTTGGTAAAGACCCGAAGAAATCTTCCTCTCTTAAGGAAAATATGACATGAAGCTAGTGGAGAGATTTGGAAAGACAAAATGAAAATCCTTGGACACCTCGATAGAATTGAATTTCAAGAAATTATGTAGAGATGTTGTTGGACCCGACTTGGCAGACTCCTTTGAGTATCGACAGTTGATTGAGGCATTAATGTTCCTTGAGAACACCCCTCTGAATATATGCTTTGCATTGAACACCTTGAGTACAAATTGGGTTGTTGTTGAGCACATTTTTGGTCTAAGATATACTATCAGAGATTTACGATGACATGGATGCACTTACACTGACTAGGTTGGAAATGTTATTGATAAGAAGAGCACATGTGAGTGTTGCTTTAGCTTGGGATCTGCCATGGCATCTTGGATGAGCAAGTGATAGAAGTCTGTAGTTTTAAGCATGACCGAGGATGAGTACATTGTTGCTAGCATGGCTATCTGTGAGACAATTTGGTTAAGGAATCTCTTTGGAGAGTTTTTTTAGCAAGTTTTGAAAATGACAATGATATATTATGACAACAAGACTGGGATCTGATTGGCAAAGAACCTTATATATATAGCTAGGATAGAGATATCTTTATAGATTGAGACAATGTTGTTGCATGAGACAAGCTTAGGCTTGTGGTTGTTGCCTCCATGAGAGGAAAGATGAATAAGGTATACTTTTATGACATGTATTTGCTCTAACATAATATTTGATTTGATTTTCTGTATGAATAGGAAATCAATGGACTGCTGCTCAAAAAAACTACATAAAGCAGTATGATTGAACCCTTCTGTGAATTATTTGAGCCAGTACCAAATATAAGCACGTTGATATCTTTCTAATCTAAAGAGAGCAGCATGGATTGATGGATGTGACCCTCCTGCGTAAGGGTCTAGGTTGATCGAGGACATTGAGCATAACTCTTCCCCCTCGGGAGCTCCTAAGGCGGGAATGGAGCGTTGAGGGCTCCTTGGGTTGAGGGATCTCTAGACAATAAGGCATCTCCCCTGTTTGTCACCCATAAGGTGTGTGTGATCTTTGTTCATTTTGACAAGTCAGGTACCTCCCTTTATCTTGGTTTATGCAAAGTATACCCCAGTTGGCATCATACCCACAAGTCGACCTTATTGGGATTGTCCCTCCTCGTCTGGCCAATGAGTTGAGGAGGTTTGGGGGTGTGTGATCCTTACCTTTGGTAAGTTGAGTATCTCACCTAAGCTAGATTATGATGCAAGTGTTCTACCACATGACTCTTAAGGGTCATGTCTAAGAAGATCAATAGGAAATAGGATGGTTGTGATCCTTACCTCGTATAGCAAGTGGTATCTTGCCCATTGACTCCACAAAGGAATGGTTGTGATCCTTGCTTAGTAAGTGGTATCTCACCTATTGCTCAATATAGGGTGGTAGTCGGATAACTTGGGGTGAGAGTGTCCCATAGGACCTTCCCCATTACCATAGATATGAGGTGAGAGTGTCCCATAAGGCCTTCCTCATTATCATTGGATTCCAGGTGGTAGAATTGGGCTCCCTGCTGGCAATGATTATGGGTGGTAACAGTGGCTCCCCAATGGATAGAGGGTGGTAGCTTAGTCTCCCCTCCAATGTCAAATTCTTCTTCTTTTAGATTCGAGAGTGTTGAACATATGAGCATAGACAAGCAGAGATAAGCAAAGATTAGCAGAGATGTGCAGTGATGACATTTGTTGATGACGAAATACTTATGGTGGGACATATGTTGCAGTCGGTAATTTCTCCCAAGCGAAGAGGGAGTGTTAATTTGGCAGCTTAGGGACAAATTCCCTCCTTTAGACAATTTTCCTCATCAAGAAAGACCCCTCCTAGCTCTTTGAAGAATTTAATTTGGTTAAGGAAAAATATAATTTTATTATGGAAACCCACATGTGCACAAAAGGACAGGTCAGCCCTCAAAGGAAATTGGACACCCTTGGATAGCTATAAAAACAAGTCAAGTGACCCTCATTTAGAGATCATCATTAAGTATTTTCTTCTTCTCTCTTCTTTGGTTTGGCACGCATAGATTTGAAGTTGGTTTGCAAAGATTGGTTCGTACATGTTTGAAATTGCAAGGTCTGAAGCTTGCACATGTGGATTAGAGTTTTGGTTTGTAGCAACAAGGATGCTACAAATAAATTTCGGCTACAATTGCTCGCATCTAATTGCATGTGTGCGGTTGGGATGCTTTAGCCACATGCATGATCATTTGTTGCTTGCAGCCAAGACTTAGGGTTTCTTCTAACAAGTGACAACTAACCGCAAATAACCATAGGTTCGGAAAGTTATCTCTTATCACTATTGTTGTTGGGTTCATATTTTGGATAGTGTTTATTTGGTTTTGTTGGATAGTGTTGTGATTAAAGAATTGGAATATTGTACTCTCTTTGCTAAACATTTTATGAAAATCTAATAAGAAGAAGAATTTGAAAGGGTTTCCCCCCTTGTGGGGTTTTTCCTTGGTCTCTGACCAATCCTATTGTCTCTATATGTGAATGCTTTCTTGTATTATTCCTTTATGTTTCGTTGCATTGACGATGATATTGTTCTTTCTATATAATTGCACATGTTTACAGTGATGTTACGAGGTGAATTCAATATGTAAATGATGAAATGCAATTATCTAAAGCAAAGAACAATATAGCCCTTAGAAAATTAACACCCATGTGGTAGGCCACTAACAAGTAAGAAATATATATATATAGATAACCTTTTTTACTAGTTAAAAACCTTAGCTTAATAAATAAATAAACTTATTTCTAAGCAAATAAGAAGTCGATTATAATAAATTTACAAGAAAAGAAAAAAGTGTCTAGGAGTCAAATATGTTACAAATGGTATCAGAGTTGATCATTAAATTGACAAAGGAAAAAAAATTGTGCCCCAATCCCTCAATTAAGCACATAGGGGATTCGGTATATGACATCTTGGTTATGTCCAACTTATTTATTTGAATAAAAATTCTAGTGTTATCTTTATCTTTCCACATCAACTTTAATGTGGAAATTTGGCCACTATGGAAAGAAGGATGTGGAGCAATTTATAAGAGTTATAAGAAGACACAGAATTGTAGGCTTCTTCCAATTTCAATACATTTCTCATGGAGATTTAATTCGTGTTCAAGGTTTACAGATCCTCTTACCACTAATAAATTGTTTCCTCCTCCTTATCCTCAACTTACCTAGTAGACACCCTGGCCATTAAATGGATTATGGAGATAATTCTAGCCAATCTAGCAATCATTAGTCTAAGGCTACACATTCATCTTACAATTCCTCAATTTGTTGCTTCTGGTGGTGAAGGGTTTCCATCGTAAATATGGCATTAGTATCCCTATCAGCTTCCTAAGATTGCATTCGATCTAAGAATGATGGTATTAAGGTTTTGTTACCAACAACATAAGCCCCATTTTCCCTTACAATTCTCAAAATCTTAAAATTTTGCACCAAAGATGTCATCTAGCATGCCCATGTTACATCATGGGCTCCCAACATAAACCTAGAGTCAACAACATTTTATCACTAAACAAACACAATCCAAAATTTCTAAAATTGTTATCGAACATCACAGCAAGGACAATAACATAGGGCTAACAACTTACCTTTAGTAGAGGATGGCACTAACAAAGCTAAGCCAAAATGAAAGCAACCCCAAAAACTTGAATTACACAAATTGGAGAGCCACGGAAGTCACGAAAACCACAGCCATTATGGGGGGGGGGCACAAAAACCACAAAATCCACCATCACAATGAGAGCCACATAAGCCAATGAAGCCACATGTTCTAATAAGATGGCATCACAAATGTTGAGTCAAAATGTAAGTAGCCCCACAAACTTGGATTTAGCAAATCAAGGGGCCACAAAATTCATGGAAGCCATGACCATGGTAAGAGTCAAAAAGGCACCACAAGCCATTGTCATGATGAGAGGCACAAAGACCACTCAAGCCCCTAAATCATATGGTGCCAAGAACACATCCAATCAAAGCATGATTCACTTCCACCAAATCCATTTAAAATAAGTACAAAAAAATATGAAAAGTGAACCAAACCCCAAAGTTGGGATCCCAAAAGGATGATTCAATAGAGAAAATAACCAATGTTAATCCCTACAATAATTCCTCATGCTTCAAGGTTATTATCCCACTTGCACAAGGAATCACGAGTCAATGTGGTTGAATAGACCACACTCATATTGAAGTCAACATATGTGAGGGAACTACACATTATATACATCATAGACATTAGCTTTGACATGTATCCACACCAATTGAAATTATGCCCCAAGTGTTTGACATGCTAAGCTTCATCAAAATTCTTGATGAAATAAAATTAGTGGACATGGTGATATACCTCCCCAATTTTTTAATTGAAGTTTGCCACAATCCAATTGAGTTATTTTTTTGGCTAGTATGTTAGCCTGGGAGTTGAGCATCCTAAGACCATGATAGAACTCGACACTCTCAAACCTGATGACTTCTCTTGTGGTTTGGGAAATTGTTTTAATTATAGTATCATTACTCAGTTGGAAGGCTTAAAGTAATTTAATGATTAACATCGACTCTTTATTGACAATAGGAATTCTTACTTTTCCTATTGTTAATGATCCTCAATCCTTGGTACAAAGCATAGTACTCTACTTGATTATTTGTAGTTTTGCTTAAACCACATTCAAAGGTGTTCTTTTGTATTTCCTTTGGAATCAAGAATGATTTCCCCACACCTACCACCCCTTGTAAAAAAAATAATAGTTATAAATATCTAATTTAATGAATTTGACAACAATTTTTCTAAAATCGCGTTAATTTTAGGTTTTTCAAAAGGAATTTTAGAAACTATTTTTTTAGAATCATCCTTCAATTCACAACTTTGTAGTCTATATTGCGTAGGTATTCTAAATCACATCGATTTTTGGTGTTTTTAAAGTAACATTGAAAGCTACTTTTTAGAATCATTATTCAATTCACAATTTTGTAGTCTATTTTACATGTGTTCATTATCTTGATGTTTATTGTTGCTTAATGATTCCATTAGATACTAAAAATGATGAGAGAAGATATCTTTAATTTGTAGAAATGTTTTTGTTTTAATGTCTATCATTACTTACTTGTTTTGTTGTCACACTAAAAATTATAATAATAATAAAATGTCATATTTAACTAAAATAAATTGGTCCAAATATTGAAGAGAGGTTTATGATTGTGTTTTAACAAACAAAGATAAAATTAAGACCAAATTAATAGTGTTCAATATCTCTCTTTGGCTTTTGCAAAAATCTAAGCTTGCTTGAAAATATACCTCTAGGCTTCAAATTATTGACAATATTAGTGCCACTTAATTGAGGAATGTGATATTTAATATCTAGTTTAATATTCAAATCATTAATAAAGGGTCCACTTGGGGTAGCTCAATTGGGAATGGTTGTGAAAATGAAGTCTCACCAAACCAAATGGATTGGGTTCAAATCTTGTGTTATCCCCCTGACCGGGATGAAAAGTTGGACATGATGATGTAGTCCTACCAAGCTTACCCCAACCGATTTCAAAAAAAAAAAAAAAACGTCTCAACATTTTTTCTCGTGTAGTTGTTAAAATATTACATTTTATCCATTAAATTATAGATAGAAATCTAGGCTTTGATGGCATTTATCTCACAATTGTACAAGTAAAATAAAATTATTTGTATATGTTATGAAACCAGCTCACAAAAAGATAAAAAAGATAAATCAACGCCTTAGAATTCAGCCTCTTCGAGGGGGCAACCTCCTTTACATTACACAACTGAATGATTCTTTGATGATTCAAAAGACAAAACCTCCTTTCTATATATAGGAGTCTAAGGAGTCACAATATAACTCAGCCGACCTAACAATAATAATATAAAGCCACAAAAATAGCAATAAAGGGATTCTATGAGGCACAGTGATAACAATATGGGGACAATAGGGGCACAACAATATTAATAAGGGATACACTTACAATAGTAATGGGGTAATCACTGGTATTATAGGGACCTAACATGCCCCTCTCCTTCAAAAAAAAGTGTTGTCCTCAACACTTGAGTACTTCTGGATGCTTTTGTATAAAATTTTCATCCTCCCATGTGGAATCTTCAATGGATAAGTTATCCACTTAATGAGATACTCCAAAATTGATCGATTTCATAGCTGTCGAGTTCTTGTTTCTGTGACTACTTCTGGTTCCAATATAATTTTTCCTTCATCGTCAAGTTCTGGCAATATTTGAACTGAGAGCTTGTTGCCTATAACCTTCTTTAAATATGAAACATGGAAAACTGGGTGCACTCGAGAAGTTGCAGGAAGCTCCAATTTGTATGCCATAGTACCAATCTTTTGCAACACCTTGTACGAACCGTAATACTTTGGTGATAATTTATTATCCTTCTTAGCTTACTTGAGGGACATTTGTTTATAT
The DNA here is from genome assembly GCA_000404065.3 of Pinus taeda. Taxonomy (NCBI): domain Eukaryota; kingdom Viridiplantae; phylum Streptophyta; class Pinopsida; order Pinales; family Pinaceae; genus Pinus; species Pinus taeda. The sequence continues at coordinate 131,863 of APFE031570879.1, forward strand.
GGTTGTAGCCGTAGGAATACCCAATCACCTACATCAAAACTTCTTTCGCTACAATCTTGATCTACCTGTTGTTTCATTCTATTCTACGCCAACACGAGGTTATCCTTTAAGAGTTGGAGCACTTCTTGTTGATGCTCGATGTGATGTTCCACTGCTTGAACCTTAGAATTTTCTCTTAAATATGATGTGATGGATGGTGGCTGATAGCCATAAAATGTCATAAATGGAGTCATTTTTGTTGTTGTATGGAAGGAGGTGTTATACCACCATTCAGCCAGAGGCAACCATTTGACCCATTGTGTCTATTTATCAGATACAAAGCAACAAAGATATCCTTCCAAACATCGGTTTACAATCTCAGTTTGCCCATCAAATTGAGGATGATAAGTGAGCTATGAGCTAACTAAGTACCGAGACAAGAAAATAATTATATCCAAAAATTTCCAGTGAAAATGGGATTTTTGTCACTTACAATAATCTTTGGGTTTCCATGTAGCTTTTGAATTGTTTCCATAAATGTAGTAGAAATTGTACTGGCTTTAAATGGATGTGATAATGCAGGTGTGCATACTTGGTAAGTCTGTCAACTACCACCATGATGACACTCCTTCCCTCGGACTTGAGTAAACCTGTGATAAAATCCATTGAAACCTCCTCCCAACGTTGGCTTGAAATGGATAAAGATTGTAATAGACCTGGGGTCTTAATTATTTTACCTTTATTTTGTTGGCAAACCAAACATTTTGCCACAAACTTTTGAATATCTGATTTAAGACCATCCCAAAAAATTTCCTTCTTAACCCTGTGGTAAGTTTTTAAAAATTTTAAGTGCTCTCCTAAAAAAGAAGTGTGCAATTCCATAAGAATCTTTTGTTTGAGTTGGGAATTCTTACAGAAGTATAAGCGATCTTTATACCATAACGAATCATTTTGCCAATTAAATGTATCAGATGCACTAGAATCTTGTTGTAATTTTTGAATAAGTGCCCACACTTCTTCATCACTCTTCCATTCCTCCCTTGCTTCGTTTATCTAATCTAGTTGGATAATAGAAATGGCACATAACAATGCTTCCACATACTCATCATTTCTTGAAAGTGCATCTGCCACCACATTTTGCTTCCCTTTTTGGTAGATAATTTCAAAGTCATAACCCAACATCTTTGTGACCCACTTTTGTTGCTCTTCAGAGGATAATCTTTGTTCTAAAAAGTGTTTAAGGCTATCATGATCCGTTTTTACCTTGAAGTGTCTTCCCATTAGGTAGGGTCGCCATTTCTTAAGTACATGTAGTATTGCCAACATTTCCTTCTCATAAACAGCTTTGAGTAAAAACTTTCCCTTGATTAGATGACTTTCAAAAGCAATGAGTCTTTCATCTTGCATTAAAACAACACCAATTCCATGTCGTGAAGCATCACATTCCACAATAAAGGTTTTTGTGAAGTCCGATGTAGCTAAGACTGGTTCTTGGCACATTGCCTCTTTAAGATGCTCAAAGACCTTTGTTGCTTTTGGAGTCCATGAAAATGCATCTTTCTTTAATAATGTTGTTAGAGGTGCTACTATTCTCCTCGCAGATGCTTTATGGATGTGGGGATTTTCCATTCCTTAATGGCTTTAATTTTACTAGGGTCTACCTTAACTCCTTCATGAAATACAATGACTCAAATATTCCACCTCTTGTACTCCAAAGAAACATTTGGATCTTTTTGCATATAATTGTTTCTCCTCCAATAGTTGTAACACCCTGTCAACATGTTCAACATGATCCTTCCAAGACTTGTTGTAGATTAGTGTATCATCAAAAAATACTAACACAAATTTTCTAAGGAAGGGTTTGAAATGGAATTCATCAAACCTTGAAATGTAGAAGGTGCATTGGTAAAGCCAAAAGGCGTGACCAAAAATTCATAATGACCCTCCTGAATTCTAAATGTTGGTTTTGGAATGTCTTCAATCTTTATTATGATTTAATGATATCCTGAACGGAGATCCAATTTGGTGAAGTAAATTGATCCATGCAATTCATCTAGTAATTCATCAATGACAGAAATGGGAAACTTATCTTTAATAGTGAGCTTGTTGAGCTCCCTATAACCCGAACACATGCGCCATGATCCATCCTTCTTGTGCACCAATACTACTGGAGCAGAGATAGAACTTTGACTAAGTTGAATTATACCAGCCTCTAGCGTTTCTGCAACCATACGTTCAATTTCACTCTTTTGGGCATAGGGATATCTGTACGGCCTGATGTTTGGAGGAACACGTCCTGGAATCAGATGAATAGCATGATCATGATCACGAATAGGTGGGAGACGTTTGGAAGTCTCAAATACCTTGGAATGATTGTTCAAGACTTTTTGGAGCTTTAGAGAAATAGATGATTTCGATATGGAAACATCTAGCGAACATAATTGTGCAATTACACCTCTTTGTTCCTTTTTTAGAAGCTTTGTCATACCGTTAGAGCTTCTTATCTTTCCTGGTTTCCCTACAATACCCCTTAATTCAACTTCTTTTCCTTCCGCAGAAACTTTCATGAAAAATCTTGAAAATTGAAAGCTATTATATCCAAAGATTGTAGCCATTGGACTCCTAGTACAACATCAGCACCTTCCATTGGAATGGAAAGCATTGGGCTAGTCAATACATATTCTCCCATGGATAGCTTGATATTATGGCGCTTTCCAGAGCAATTTATTGTTCCTCCATTTGCAACCATCACTTGACACT
>APFE031570879.1:134932-148998 GCA_000404065.3 Pinus taeda
GTTGTGAGTGGTATGCTTCCTGGTTGCCATAATTTTGCTTTCCATTTTTCTTGCTAACCTGAATGTCTTCTCTAATGAATCAAATTCCCAAAGGCAAACATCATGTTGGATATTATCTTTTAAAGTTCCTATGAACACGTCAATCCTATGCTCCTCTGGAATATTTTTTACCCTTATGTTCAATTATTGGAACTCCTCAATGTGCTCTATTATTGAACCCTTTTGTTTCAGACTTATCAATTGGTTAAAAAAGGTGTTGTTTTTTGTATCCTCATAATGTGATGTCAATTCTTCCGTAAAAATTGCCCAAGTGATACTTTGTTTACGAGAGCAAAACCATTGATATCATACAAACTGATCTGGTTCCAAATATAAAGTTGCAATACATACCTTTTGTGTGTTTTGCACATTATTGAGATCGAAAAATTGCTCCATCTGTAATATCCATGTTGCGGGATCCTTGCCATTAAACTTCCTCATATCGATTTTTGGAATATGGTGGGTATTTGATCCAACATTAGAGTCCATGAAATCATGATTAACATTTACTTTGTTCGCATCATGAGTTTCCTTTACTACCTTTTCACCATTAGTAAATATTTCTTGTAGAAAAATTGTCAAATTTGTCTTCAAATATGTCATGTCCGTCTTCAAATCTGTCTACAAATCTGCCATGTCTGTCTTCAAATCACCCATCTTAGCTTACATGCAATTCATCTTAGCTTCCACACCCTTTATCTTAACTTCAATGCCATTTGTCTTAGCTTCTGTTAGCTTTTGTGAGAGTGACATTTGTTTCACTTGGTCTTGTAATTTTGATATATCATGTAGCATTTCTTCATTTTTTTCATGAGTCATGCTAGTGCTTTCAAGTTGCTTACTAGGTGTTTGCATTTTATTTCCTTGGGGCATCAGTTACCGATAATAATGCTCTACTATGCCCTTTGAATTCTTCAAAATAATTTTTCAAACCAAGCTTAAAAAAAAAATTAAAAAAAATCTACACACCTTTTTCACTTAGTAGGAGCTCGATATTGCCTCTGATGTATCTCTGTAATTTCAGATCATCCAGTTCTAAAATTGCGACCTGCGATAACTCTCTGTGTCCTTTTTCTAATGCCACCAATCTGATCCAAATTGGATTCTCCAAGGAAGAGTTATGCCAAATCTCCCACGGTGACCTGATTATAAACTAGTTCAGTAGAGCGAAATTGTCCGACATGCCACGTGTCCTTATTTCAACCTTTGGATCTGAAAAGTATATACAAGAAACTACAGTCTGTCCTCTTTCTGTACCTTCTTACGAAACTTCAATTTGATGCTCAGAGAAAAAGTTATGACGATTTTCCCCAGGTCACCTGTTTGGAATGTAATTCAAGAATCTGCAAAAAGACCAACTTCCTCAAATCATATCTCCGCAAATATAGTGCGAAAAGCTATGAAATTCAAAGCCGAAGTTCAATGCGATTTTGTCTCAAATGGGTTTTTTTTCGCTTCTAAAACATTGCAGAAAAAAAGTTATAGCGAAAATGCCACGATGACCAATTTGGAGCAGCAAAACCCTAGAATCCAAAGCTCTGATACCAAATGTTATGAAACCAGCTCACAAAAAGATAAAAAAGATGGATCAACACCTTAAAATTCAGCCTCTTCGAGAGGGCAACTTCCTTTACACTATACAACTGAATAATTTTTTTATGATTCAAAAAACAAAACCTTCTTTCTATATATAAGAGTTTAAGGAGTAACAATATAACTCAGCCAACCTAACAATAATAATATAAAGGCACAAAAATAACAATAGCAGGATTCTATGGGGCACAATAATAACAATATGAGGACAATAAAAGCACAACAATATTAATAAGGGATACAACTACAATGGTAATGGGGTAATCACTAGTATTATAGGGACCTAACAATATACTTTTGCAATTTTTATGCATACCAAAAGAGATCCTCCTTCTTTCTCTACCCACAAATAGTTGAGTAATGTAATTGACCAACTCAACATGCCTAAAGTGCCAAAATGTACACTTGTGTAAATTTGTAAAGTTTTGCCTAAATTAACTAAGCTTACAACATGTACATTCCCTTTTATAAAGTTAACACAATGCAAAATTTATGGTAGAAGTATTGTACCTCAATAAGGTTACAGTGATTTGACAAAGACTGGAACCTTACATGTGAAAGAAAAGGATTATGAAGTATTGACTCATTTAAAAAGATTGAAAAACACGCATATGAAAAAAACCAATACCATATTGAAATATTGTCCTACTCAAGTTTAAAAGAAGACCAAATGATTTAAGAAAGTATATACTCCATAATATGTCCAATTGAAGATGACAAAATGGTTTAAGAAAGTATATACTCCATAATATGTTTAATTAAACATTGCTTTGAAATCTTTAATTTTTCTCTTACCTAGCAATGATGATGACTCAATTTTTCTTTGATCTACAATATGGAAGTGATAAATTCCCCATAATTATGCATAATTGTAATGGTGAATGAAAATCTAAAACTTAAATTCATCAATATATAAACTCATAAACTCATAATGTTGTGGTGAATGGAAATCCAAAAGTTTAACTCATCAACATATCCAATATATAAACTCATAATTCTTATGGTGAATGGAAATCTAAATAACTCATCAATATATTATAAATGCATGGATATGAAGAAATATTGATTTCAATAATGCTTTTATTTTGTTAATCACTTAGCGCATATATAACTTTTATCTCAAAAAATTATTTCAAACGTAATTTGGTTGTGTGCATTCACAAGACACAAAGTACCACTAGTTTTTGATAACTTGCAAAGATTCCCCTAAAAAAATATTATATGCATTGATATCACCAAATGCAACAAATGCTTGCATACAGTGTTGTTATTGTAAGAAGCCCATCTAGCTTTTTACGCAAAATAAATGCAAATATGCATAATAAAATCTTTTTCTATTAGCTAGTTTCATTTTTCATTAAACCCTAGGGAGCTACAAACCCACTTTTAACATATGCTGATATAGATTTCAATCTTGCACCTCTTAGGCATTAACAATGCTTATGAATACACCATAAAATAATCCTTGGAAACAAGATCAAATCTTTGCAATGTTCAATCAATAATTACTTTAGAAAGAGAAAAACCTATCACAACTCATTCAACAATTATATGTTGTTGATCATACCTAACAAATGTTGAAGTAGTGTCATTACATTTATTTTACATGGAAAGAAAACATCCTCGATCGTTTCCATTTTCAGGTGGTTCGACTATTATGCTATTCCATAAAATGTAGTAGTTGTCTTATTGTCAATTGATGATAAAGCCAAACCATTTGCAACATTTGTGGGGCATATTTAAGATATACGTGAGGAAGAAAAAAAAAAAAACGCAAGTGTTGATGATATCTCTAGTAGCAAAATTCATGTTAAAAACAATAACCAAAAAAACAATTGGTATGCACAAAGATAAATAACACTGAGAAGGATCCATACACCACATCCTTATATAAATGAATGGCAAGATAACTTGCTTCCATAACTATCTAAAGCCCAGCAGCCCAGACAAGCAACCCCCTCCAATAGAATGATAACTTGGCTTGCAAGCACCACGTCACCTCTTCTCATGTACCTATATTCAATTAGATCTATCTTCCATGTAATCAATACATCTTAGAGTTTGAAACATGGTTTACTCCCTATCCATGAGGTTGATGTGGAAATGGGGTAGGCTAAACTTGTAGGTGTCAAATTTCTAATTGATCTAGAACTTCGATCAATTTCTCAGCATTCAGGCTGGTTTAGAATGGGTAAAACGTATAGGGGCAAAGTTTTAGGATATAAAATGGAATTCAGATCATGCGAAACTCAAACTACCCTGAAATTTTGGTTGGATTCAACCGCCTTTTTCCCCAAAAATAAGATTTGTTTACTACAAATTTAACTTCTTCCATAATCTTGTACACATTTTGCAGTGAAAAAAATTAAAGTACACTTGAAAACTACTATGCTCCCCAAATTACAAGGTTTGATGTGTAATTGTACCCATGTTTGCCTCACTAACATTGCAGCCATACAGCACTACCAACAGACCCTCGTTATAAACTACTACTCGATATTTGTGATCTGTGCCATAGAGATGAGAAAGACTGATAAAAACCTTCAAACAATTTAACGGGTTCACTCACCGTGATAGGCTTTCGTAGTGCATCATTGCATGCATCTTAATCTAAACAGTGGATCATTTTAACCTGAATCTATGTTGTAAATGTTCCGTTGTTAGTTGACTGAGTATATTTTGTGATTTAATAGAAGCATCATTGTAATGATAGGGAAATCAAGTTATAGCTGAAGGTTGGATTAGGTTTGTCATTATCGAATTCGCATGGGACCTAGAAGTGGAAACTAATAATATAGCAGAAATTATCACATTGTATATATGTATTTAGCTAGCGCTGGAAGATAATATCAATAACCTCCATTGTAGAGGAACTTCTGAAAGGAAAGCCTTTGCCAGGTAGAATATGCTTTCAAAGAATACAATTGTTTATCCTTCCAGAGGCCCATTTCTAATATCTATTGCTTCCGTATATTCAAATATCTTAATACGATAGGTCATAATTTGACAAATCAAGCCGGTGAACTGCTTTCAGGTGAGATTAGAATCAATTATCTTGGATTAAGGTCCTCAACCATTAGGGAATAGAAAAAAGACGTGTGTGAAATTCACCAATGTCAAAGAAGAGAGAGTTGGGAACTCAGCTTAAGATCAGCTTTAAGACATTTAACTCCCTCAGTTCTTTTCGGCTATTAGTGGCTTTCTCCCACCAATGGCTGCTCACAGAAAAACCCACACTCTCATACTAGCAGATGAAGTTATGGCCTACAAGCACAAGGTTGAACAGTTTCTTGACAAGGTTAACAACATGAAACAAAACCAGAACCAGACTAGAAACGTAAGAGGAAGACTTTCAAATTACTTTGGCGTATAGGGCATGAGAAACTCCATTAATATAAGGTGATTAAGAAAGGCGTTGGGCCAAGACGGGCAATTCAAAGGTTAAGCAGGAAAATGCCAGGGAAAGAGAGCAGAATACCAATGCCTACTTGAATTCTTGCAAAACTTGTGGTAGTTCAAAACTACCAAAAGAGGATTGAGGACAGATAGCACAACAAACTTAAGATGCAACTCAAGAGCTCCCAACAGGAGGGGGAGATAGACAAAGTAAATACTGCAATGGGCAGTGAAAATGAGGAAGACTGGGGGTCACTGTCAGCGTCATGCATCAGCCTGCTTTATCTTTATTTTGATCACACCACTGTCATAGTTATAGTTAAGTCTAAATCGGAAGTAAATGGACCAAGTTCTTGTCCTGCCTGGTTGGGTAGAAATCTTGTATATTGATTGAAGTATATAATATCCTCTTTTTGAGGATGAAAAGGAATATTATTCAAGTCGAGAATTTGCTTACAAAAGGTATATATTCTAGCTTTATGTAGGAAAGCCTGAAATCTTTGCAAGAAAAATTGTACTTGCGAAGTTATAGCAGATATCAATGAGAAAAGCTGAGAAAGTAGTATATGTAGAAGCCTTGGTATGTTGCGAAATAGTAATAAAATTTACTCATCTTTGTTATAATTTACAAAAGAAACCCACCATTCTCATGTCGAAACAAGGTTGAAAGCCTAGATAGAAAAAACACGCCTGAAACAAACACGAGACAACATATGACAAAAAAACATGCTTGTTCATGGAGAATGATAAGGAACTCGAACATAGAATAAAATGAGTGCAAGACAATGAAAGTTGTTCAACAAGGTACCTGCAATCTTATTGAATCAACTTTGCAAAAACGTTAATTTACATGACATCCTGAAAGCAAAGTCAATTCAAGATAGACTGATAAAAATGGGGACTCTGATGCATCACCGAAAGTCAAAATACAAACAAAGAGATTAGTGAAAATTCTTATCCTAGTCTATAGATATAACTCACAACGATTGACCTTGATGAAGGGATTTGAAAATCAAATTAAAAAGCCTCAACTATTGTTGTAGTAGAGTCAACTATTGTTGTAGTAGAGGGGGCAAAATGGTCAAGAATGTCCATCTTCTTCTTAATTCTGTGTGAATTGTACAGCTGCTTATAAACGACACCATTGTATAGTTTCTCAAAATCAGATGGAGTGTGGCTTCTTCGAACATCTTTCCAATGTGTAGTTAGACATAAGGGCATCAATAATGCTGCAATACTGATTGTGCTACAACTGCCTTTATAATGATGATGATGATGATGGCTACAAATACTAACTTTTTATTGATAAATAAACTTATTTTTTGTGTTTTACTGCCCATCGTGAGACATTTAGGTTGTCATTGCATTTGTCGGGGTCATCCTTTCAACTTGTACCAGTACTGCAGTGCATGCATTGCATCCACTCATTCAAAACAAACAACCAATTTCATGTAGTATTCCTTATTCTTTGCGATACCATTTTCATGAAGCAGGAAAATGTATCTCCAACCAGCCCTTCATCACTCCATTCCCATATGAAACAAGTATTACAAGACGCAAGAAGATATAGCATTGACCCATCAAACTTTCATACTTTGTAAAAGATTAAAAGACAGATTGTGTGTTTCTATGATTAACAAGAAAGATTTAAAAAACAAGAGATATCAATAGCTACTAGACAAAAAAAAGTATTAAAAGGATCTTTTACATGCAAACAAATAAAGCAACAAGGAAATATGAATTTGTTATGAAACCTACTTCACAGAAGAGATGTCAAAAGGAGTTCCAGACTTGCTAGGGACAACACTGCATGCTCTTTGCACGAGCCATTAAATGAAATTAAACTATCTTCAGTTCTTTTCTCTTTTTTCTACTTATTGCACGGAGAGAAGCAAGGTTCATGCAGCACAGGTGGGGAAGATGGTATGTGTGAGACAATATAAAGTTCGGTATAATAATTACACATTAGAATACTCCATTTTAACCCCAGATCTATTGACTGTAAAAGATTTGCACCTGAAAAAATTTTAATCCTTCTCAATATTTTATAGATCCAAGGTTGAAATGGATCTATGTTTACAAGTCTAACACAGAATTAGCTAGAAGAATAAACGTCCATGAAAAAAATCAACCTGATTCACAGAGCATGGCACTCTCTATTAACACTGTTTTTCCTGTGCCAATGTCGTAATAATTTTATTTTATTTTTAAATTATCCATAGTGATGTAACCTAAATAATCAAATCAGATGGCCATTTTACATTTTGTGGTTGGCAGCAATGTGGACCACAACTCTCTCTCTCTCTCTTTAAGCTGAGCTGATTAGACTAAGGGCTTAAGCCTCAAATTTAACTCTCTGCTATTCAAGTTCGCAAAATCAGTTTCCCTCTTTGGCTTGGAAGGTTGACATTTGCCATGCTATGTAACAAGAGCACAATGAAAATATAATACAGAAATCCATCTGTTTCCTCCCAGTAAGCCACTTCCTGTTATGAAGGCATTTTCAGAATGCTTGTCCAGACTCCACACTCCGTAGGCAAACCAGACCACCATGCATATTTGCTGCACTGGGAACTTACAGAGGCAGGAACCAGAATTATGTGCCATTGCATAAGAAGCTGACTGTTCTTTAGGTATTTATTATCTTGTTTATCATGTTCATCTGAATTGACATAACTACCAGCCTAGATCCATCTCAATTTTGGAACTGCTACGCACTCAGTGGTTTGGCATCACCCAGCTCACCATTGACACTGTGGGTTGATAGAAAATAGCAAGGGAAAGACCTAGTGAGTGATGCCTTCTAGTGGAAAAGGTCACTGGTTCCTCTTATTCCATGATGTGATTTGATGATTTTAGTGTTTATATATATATATTTATATATATATATATATATATATATATATTATATATATATATATATTATATATATATAATATATATATTGTTACTTTGTTTTTAGTTTTATATCAAATATTAAATTTGGTCAACATTTACTAATGTCAGCATCGCAAATAGGACAGGCATTACAATCTCTTCAATACTAAACCATTGAATGTACCTCACTTTGCTAAATACAATTACATATGAAGTGCGCAAAATGAGAACTTAATTGCCATCATCTTGCCCACTGCAAAAACATATAGTGCCCCAAGTGGGCAATGAGCAACAACAGCAAGAAACAATAAATGGATGCTGCAAATAAATTCATAAATATCTTTACAATGAAATGCACAAAGAAACAAGGAGCGTTGAGAAATCTGAAGTACAAGGGCATAAATGGAAATAATTAACAGGTGAGGATTCCTCCTTTCTTTCTCCTCTGTACAAAGAATCTGGAGAGATCTGAGGTACAAGGGCATAAATGAAAATAGTTAACTGGTTATGATTCCTCCTCCGCCTCTGTGGAGATCCGCCACTCGTGTAACAGGCTTCATGAGAACAATTTCTATCTGTGGGATGTGGGTGGATGGTGTGATGAAAGGAGAAATAGAACCTCAAGAAATCTTGCAGGTAAAAACACAATATACAACAGATTTCAAAATACTAATATTTTTATCAAAAGAAGGGAGATCCTATCATATGTTTACATATTCACAAGGCAGCTGGAAAAATAGAACCTCAAGAAAGCTTGCTGTTAAAAACTGAATATACAACAAATTTCAAAATAGTGATATTATTATCAAAAGAATGGAAATCCTATCATCTGTTATATATTTATTCACAAGGCAGCTTATAATACTTACGTAAGTCAACTATTCTTTACTAATAAACACGTCATGATCACAACAATTAAAAGAAACCAAAATTTGTTTCAAGTAAATTTTTTGGTAGTTTGTATAATGGCAGCAGATCATGTAACAAACGTAATGGTACCAAGTTAGATACAGATCTATGGACTGTTAGACTTTCAAAAGCCAGCAACTAATTCAATGAATTTTCTGAAGTGAAAAGAACTGCAACTGAACTTTCAACATATATTCATCAAATACACTGAGTTTACTAACTGTAATACTTGCAGCGAAAAGAAAAACAAAATTGAAGGCACAAGCACATTCAGAAATTTAACACCAGAAATTTTTACCCATGAAACCCCAGCTAGGGAAAACCTACAAAATTGTGTGTTCTTATTATGCTCAGCAAAATCTTCAGAAATTTATGACAAGTATCAGGGAAAACTTCCCTTGACTCTACTAACCCACAACACAACTGGTCTGTGCACTTCTCTCCTACTCGGCCTCCTTGCATGCGCACTGTACGGACTCGTACAGGCCTGTATGGCCCTTATACACTGCTGAATGCAGCCCTGGCTGAAGCATACATGACTGGAAAATACTCTAAGACTATTTGGCCTCTCTGCCCTAGTGCATTGATCTGAAAACCCTAGGCGCTGGACTGAACACCCTTCTCTTTCCTGAGTTGAACACACAAGTTGACTTGTGCATAATGAGCCAAGTCTGTGCCCTTTTTCCTCCTTTGAAGTCGACCTGGGCCCACCATCTCCACAAATGGCTGAAATTAAATCTCAATGGATGGCTAAAATCATTTCACATTTTTTTTATTATAGAAAAAATAAAATTTCGTAAGTCAAAATAATGAGAAAAAGTAAATCTGCGCCTTAGGCCCACCTATGGGTCCCTCTGCCAAATTTAGTGCACCACTAAATTTAGTTAAACCCTTCCTCCTCTAACTCCATTTAACACTTCCTCTTAAAAAGGAAGGTGTTGTGTACTACACCCAGTTTATCTTTGAAGTAGACAAACCTGCCCCTTGCCAATGCCTTGGTCAGAATATCAGTTGTCTGCTCTATAGGCATGCACTAGAGTCCGACTTTACTCATCTCAACACAATCTCTAATATGATGGTACTAGATCTCAATGTGCTTGGAGCGGTTATGAAACACTGGATTGTCAGAGAGATTGATGTAACTCTGATTATCATAGTGTATGATTGTGGGCTCCAATTTCTGACTGAACAACCCAACAAATGGCTTCATCAACCATATGGCCTCCCAAGCCGCCAAGCTGGAAGCCATGTACTCGGCCTCAACTAAGCTCAATGCCGTTGACCTTTACTTCCTATTGAACCTAGAAAGAGTTGTTGATCCAACATTGAAGGTACAACCTAAAATGCTCTTCCTGTCTGCTGAACCCCCTACCCAATTTGCATCTGTGAAGCCCTGAAACCTCACACCATCAACCTGGCTGTACAACAACCCATAATTTGTTGTGCCCCTGAGATACCTCAAGAGTCAACACGTGCTTCGCAGCAACCCAATGCACTTTGGTCGGCTTGAACCATGAACTAGCTCAATTGGTTGACTGTGAAGAAAATGTTTGGTCGTGTGTTCACCAAATACATCAACAACCCTATGAGTTGCCTGTAAAGTGTGGTATCAACTCGCTCTGCTTTGGTAACATCCACCTTCCTCGAGTTTGTGACTAGAGGCGTGGTCATGGGTTTGCACTCCTGCATGTGGAACCTCTTGAAAATCTCGTATGTGTACCTACCCTATCCCAAGAAGATCTCCACATCACCCAGCCATAACTCCTATTGAATATGTAAATATGGTCAGTCTTCATTATGCATTGTAAAGTATATTTTAAATGCTAAGAGTCAAAAGAAAAATTATTTTGAGTCAAAGTCCCATTGCGATTTTTTAAAGAAGAAAATTTGAATTTTTGAAATGCAATTTTAGAGTCCAAAAGTTGTCAAGTCGGCCTCCCTCCAAGTCAAGTCAAACTCAGCTAAAGAGACATCTACTTAGCCAAGACAAACTACCATATAAAGGCACCTCGGCCTCCTCCACTTGGGCATTCACATTCTCTCACACAAGACAAGTTTTGGGCAAGCAAGCAAAGGACAAGAAGGACAAATTGGCTCTCTTCTCTCTCTTGCAACTCACACATGTGGATAGACTCTTCTCTCTTTGCTTCACATTGTTTCTGAGCATTTTGTTGCAAGGGGCCGAAATTCTAGGCAACTACAGGGGCTGAAATTTTGGGCAAGACAAGCAAAGCGAATTGCTGGATCAGATTGGGAGGTTTGACTTGGAGGGAAAGACCAGGTTTGACCATAGGTCTAGGTGTGTCTCTCGTTGAACAAGAAGAATTTCTCTATTGAAAAGGTTGTTGTGTTTTTCCCCTTGGTGGGTTTTCCCAAGGTAAACCTTGTCTTCTTTTGTGCATTGTTATCTCTACTATTCTACTATTCTTTATGTTTGAAAATCTGAAGTATAATTGTTGAATGATATATTGGAATAATTTAAAAGAAGACCTACCTCAAAAGTAATTATCAGAATTTCAAAAATATTGTGCTAATCTCTATTGCACTTAGAAAATCAACATGGTATCAAGGCTTTGGTGAAGGAAGGAACATTGAGATCACCCTTGCAAAAACCCTAGAGAGCATTTTATTGAAGTCCTTGTAGATTGGCATCTATGGTTTCTTCTATGAAATCTAAAAACAAGTTAGGATCAAACTTCAGAGCCTGGAAAATTAGAATAGAACTTATTCTTGCCAAGAACAAAGTTTTGGACATTGTGACAAGAAAGGTTGTTGAACCAGCGAAAGCAACAAGGAAAGAAAATTCAAGGAGGATGACATCACTGCCATGAGTCTTATAGTCGACTCCATTAGAGATCATCTAACTCCCTACATTGCAAAACATGATACTTCAAAGATGCATGATGCCCTAACAAATCTCTACACTATCAAGAATGTTAGTCAATCCATGAGTTCGAAGAATGAGCTTCAAAATACAAGAATGACTAATGATGACACCGTGGCTTCATACTTTGTGAGGATTTCCCAAATAAGAGATCAAATACAAGCAATTGGGGAATCCATTCTTGATCAAGAACTTGTGACCACAACACTCAATGGTCTTCTCATATCATGGATGATTTTGCAGCAAGTATAAGCAGCTGGAAGGAAGCCCTTTCATTTGAACAACTATGGACATCTTGTGCTCAAGAAGAATCAAGGTTGATGATAAGAGACCATCAGGAAGAGGGAGCTCAAGCTTTTGCAGCTCGTTTCAAGAACAAGGGAAAAAAGAAGTTTGGTCCTCAACACAAGAAGTCGGAAAAGGGATCTTCTTCCTCCCAAAGGAAGAAGGATTTATCAAAGATTCAATGTTATGGTTGTTAAGAATTGGACACTTCAAGAAAGATTGTCCTAAGATGGCTAATAACAAGAAGAGAAAGGGAGAACAACATGCTTTCGTAGCAGATGTTGAAGATGGGAACCTAAAGAAGCCCAAAGGTGACAAGAATTTCTTTTACTTTTTTGCTCTAATAGGTTCCATTGCAGGTGATAATGACATGTCATTGGTAGATAGTGGAGCATCAAGACACATGACCAAAGAGGGTGGAAATCTTTCTAGCATGACAAAAAAGAGGTTGTCCCAAAAGGTTGATCTTGGAGACAATCATAGCTATGCAGTCAAAGGAGTTGGAAAAGCATCCATAGAGCTGGAATCTGTTAGCAATGTGCATCTTAGCAATGTTCTTTATGTCCCACGTTTGAAAAAGAATCTTGTCTCTATTTCTTGTTTAGAAGACAAAAGGAGATAGAGTAGTTTTTATGGATGGCAAAGCACTTGTTTGGTCCAAGGGCCCTAGTATAGATGATGCTAGGGTTATTGGGATTCATGATGGAAGATTGTATAGACTTGTGAGTCAACCAGCTCAAGCACTAGTACATGATGAGATCAATCCAAGTGAGCTAGAGCATAGAAGGTATGGACATCTTCATTATAGAGCATTGCCTGATTGAGCCAAATAGTTTCAAGGGTTCCTGAATTGCAGATAAAGAATGATAGTGTATGTAAAGGTTGTGCTCTTCGAAAGAACATTTAGAAACCATTTCCAAATAGTGATAATAGATCTAAGAAAACTTTGGATTTGATTTATTCTGATGTATGTGGTCCGATGCTTGTGAAATCGATTGGTGGTTTGTTGTATTATGTGAAATTTATTGATGACTTCTCCTATAAGATGTCGATATATCTCTTAAAGACTAAGGATGAAGCCTTCGACAAATTCCAAGAATTCAAAGCTAAAGTGGAAAACTTGACAGGCAGGAAGATCAAGATCTTGGATTTGACAACGAAGAAGAATACACCTCGAAGGAGCTTTTTGCTTTTTATAAGAAAGTTGGGATTAAGAGGGAGTCAATAGTCCCCTATAATCCACAAAAGAATGGTGTAGCATAATGAAAGAACAAGTCCATTGAAGAATTTATCAAGGCCATGATGCATGAGATGGATTTGTCGTTGTTCTTATGGGGTGAGGCATCACGGACAGTTGTCTACATTCAATCTAGAAGCCCTCATAAAGTTTTGGAAGGTATGACTCCTAAATAAGCATTCTCTAGAAGGAAGCCAAAGGTTAGACATATGACAATCTTTGGTTGTCCTATCTACATCCACGTTCTTAAGGATAAGAGGAACAAGCTTGAGCCTTCAAGAAAGAAAGGTATTATTTTTGGTTATACTGAATCATCAAAGGCCTATAGAACATACATTCCAGAGTAGTGACGGATTGACGTCAGTCGATACATCACCTTCAATGAAAAAGTGGCATATTGGAAGTTTAAGGAAGTCTCCATGGATGAAATGAAGCATGAAGCTTCAAAGGAAAAGCATTCGAGTTCTATAGTGTGCCACAAAGCCAGAAGGACCTTGTGATCCAATGGAACTAGTTGTTGCCCTGTAGATCAAGAAGAGATCAGCATGGCTTAGATCTAGATTGGAAGAGGCACAAGGACATCTAGCTCTTAATGGCACATCCAGAGAAGTTAAGAAACCCAAGAGGTTTTCTAGCTATGTAGCTCTCATGACTAATCTTATTGATGCAGAGCCTTCCACTTACAAAGAAGCAACTAGCTAGCAAGCTAAGTCACCTGACACGGGGATTCGGGACACG
Source organism: Pinus taeda (assembly GCA_000404065.3). NCBI lineage: Eukaryota > Viridiplantae > Streptophyta > Pinopsida > Pinales > Pinaceae > Pinus > Pinus taeda. The sequence goes on from APFE031570879.1 coordinate 148,891, forward strand.
TAGGATTCGAGATTCGTGGTGTCGGATTTGGACACGCTGACCCCCCGGAACAGGACACATTAGGACACGTTATATATTATTTTATTAAAATATATATATATATATATT
>APFE031570879.1:171019-216554 GCA_000404065.3 Pinus taeda
TTGATGTTTTATTGTTATTGATGCTGCTATATTGATGATCAACGTAGAGGAGCTTATGTATTGTGTATGTTTCCGCAATAGTACATGATCAGGATAATCTCCATTGAATATGTGTTAAATTATTCAAAATTTCTACATAGCAAAAATTCATGCTTACGTATTGAGCCGTTATGGTTGCATATTGGGCCGCAGACACATTCACCAAGTAGGGGAGGTCTAGTTGGAGCCCATGGAAAGAATTTACCACCATAGAAGGGCTAGTTTTAGATGATTTCAAGAGGTCGTGGAGGTTTGATTCGCATCCAACATAGTGGAGGCCATGGAGGCTCTTTGCGATGAAGGTATATATTTTTTTTATATTCCATTTTTTTTGGATTGACATATTAAACCAAAAAATAAAAATCCACTTGGATGGACCGTATGTGTAGAGGGTTAGTGGCAAATATAATGAATGCAAAGTTCAAGGTGGAAAAGTTCAATGGAAAACATAACTTTGAATTGTGAAAGCTCAAGATGTGAGATTTTTACAAGGACTACATAAAGCATTGGTGGAAAAAGAAAGAAAATTGTGAGTGTCACTGGTGAGGACTAGGAAGATCTGAATGCAAGAACTCTTAGCACCATTTGGTTAGGTTTGGCAGATGATGTTCTTTCCAATATTATTAGAGAGGAAACAACAGCAAGTTTATCAAGCAAAAAGGAAAGCATGTATATGACAAAATCCTTTACAAACCGAATCTACTTGAAGATGCAACTATATAATTTGCGAACAAAAGAGGGTACCAAAAGTGTTGATCATTTAAATGTTTTCAACACTGTTACATTCCAAATAACTAGTATGGATGTAAAAATTGATAATGAAAATAAGGCAGCCACATCATTGTATTCATTGTCTAAACCTTGAAATCATTTAGTCATTTCTATCAGCGTTAGTAAAACTGATACTCTTGAATATTATTCTATTGTGGGAGCATTGTTGTCTAGGGAGGTGAAGAAGAAACCCAGTATAAAAACCTCCACACCAAAAGCATTGGTGGCTAGGGTCGATCCAAAGAAAAAAAGGGACAAAGTAGTCTATCCAATGACATAGCATGTCTTACAAAATGTTATTTCATATGGGCAATTAATTCCTTTGGATCAACCCTAGCCACCATTGCTAGGGATGAAGTAGCCTATACAACCCAGTAGGCTATAGTCAATTACAAAGGGGAAAACCCATTATTCAATGTTATAGGGGTAACATTGAGTAAATTAGGGTAATTGGAGGAAAACTTGTGAAAGAAGCCAAATTTCGGGCAAAGTGGAGGGAAACACATTAACCCGTCAAACTAGAATTAGAAGAGACCCCAAAGGGAATCAATCTATAAATAAGAGAGGAGAATCATTTTTCTCATCATGGTTTGTGGATATTTATGTTTGTGAGTTGAGGCTCTTGTGGGGGTTTTAAGAACCCTTTCTTTCCAATTGCTTTCGGTGGTGAAAGATTCCACCCTAGCCAATCCCTCTATTTTATTTAGTATAATCTTTGTGGCATCTTTCATCTATTCTGTGGCATCAAAGGCTTTTGAGGGTAAATCTTTGGCAGCGAGGAATCTTAGGCCATTGTTTAAGCAATGAATTAGTACCTGACCTTCATCTGAGACAGTGACTTTCCTTCAAGCACTTGTCTGAGGCAACACAGGACTTTTGAAGACAACTGTGACAGCAAACCACCCCTATGTGGTAACAAAAAAATTTTAGGCCAATTGTGGTCGCAGACCAATTCTGGGGTATTGGTTGAAGCAGCGGGTCATCTCCTGAGGCTCTATTGGGATAGCACCACCCTTCTGAGGCTTGAATAGTAACTTTGAGCTAGCATAAGGACTAATCCTATGACAGCGATGTGTTGTGACACTATTCGTGTAGCGAAACACAATTATGGGTTTAGCACAGGTCTGCTATAAGGCTTCTTTGGCAGCAAGGTGCAGTGGAGCAAGGTCTAAGAGCAGCAGAGGCCTAGTTTGGTATCAGCAACAAGCTCAAAGTTTCAGGCAGCGGCAAGGGTCTGAAACAGCTTGGACTTGTAACAGGGAGCAACAACAAGGTTTACTAAAACATCCATATTGCAGTGGTATGTTTGTTGGGACATTACTAGGGGAGCAGAATTTGTAAGGTGGTGTAGATCGTTGTTACGCTATCTGCTGAGGCAGCAAGGATACTCATGAATTTGTAAGTTGGGTATCAGTGTGTTAAATCAGCCAAATGTGTTGTGTTGCTAGTAGGATTTGACTGATGTTATAATTCTTGTGTAAATTGTTGGTGTATGAAATAAAAGACTGCCACTATTTATGAATTGATGGGGGTTGTAGAGCCAAGTCTACTAGTGTAATAGCACTAGGGGTAAGATTGTGAATCTATAGTCTGTTGTGAACTATTGGTGTGATGGTGAAATCTACTACTTGCCTACACTATTGTGCATTTGATATCATCCCTGTTTGAAATTGGAAGAAGTACAGTGATACTAGTACAATTTTGTCATGTGCTCTTTTCAACCCTAAAGGAAATTTCCCTGAGGGATATTACAGTGGTATCAAAGTCGTGCATCCTGCCATCCTGTGAGCATATGAATTTTGTATGTTTCCAGAAGATGAAGAACGTTGCAATGAATAGGAAGAGAGTTACCTACAACTCAGCCATGGAAGATAGGGAAGAACAAGAGAACTTTTTTGGCATCTTAAATAAGCTATCAAGGGGGCAGTAGTAGATAATCCGAGGGCAGCAGCAAATAGCCCAATTGTTAGCACAAGGGTAGCAGCAAATAACCCAAGGACAGTAGCAAATGAACTAGTTTTCCGCCCAAGACATGGGGAATCTAAACATCACAAATAACAATGTTGCCAATGGACCTAATGGTGGCAACAGGAATTTTGCAGACGGAGCAACAGCCATAATCCTGGCTCTTTCAATATCTTTGCACAAGCTAACATAGGGGCAAACTTTAGAAGCAACCATAAACTTCTACTAACCCAATTTCGAGATGGTCAGGGGGCAGGAACCCAAGGAGCAGCAAATGCAACACTAGGGGAAGATATACAGACAGCCATGACTTTCCATGTGTTCAATAGCATCAAGTGCAAAAATAGGCCCACGTAACAGCAGAATCGTGATCTAATGCGCAAGGTGGGCAAACTATCCATTCCCTCTTTTGATGGGTCACCCAAGTGCTTGGCATCACCTCTTACAAGCTTCACTCAAAGAATGATAGATTGGTTCGACCGAAAGGACCTTGATATGCACTTTTCAGAGGTAGAACAACTCAAGCAGACCTGAACATCAGAGTCTAACACTTCAGAATTCCAGCAGATGGCAGTCATGGTGACAAACATATCTGAGCAGGGATTGGTCATGCTCTTCATAGAAGGTTTACTTGAACGTCTACATGGGCGGGTCAAGGCTTTCAAACTTACCACCCTACATGATGCCATCACCAAGACACGAGATATGGGAGATGCAATACCGAAAGCTATGTTCCCATCCAAATCACTCATCTCTCAGAAGGACAAAGAGAAGAAACCATTTCAAAGGGATTTGACCAGAAAGAACAAATTGGATGATGAAACTCGAAGCAAACTGAGGAAGAAACTTTGTTTCAATTGCAAAGAACCATGGTAACCAAGTCACTGATGCCTGGGCAAAGGGAACGTCCACTGTATTGAAGAAGTGTCTGACAGCTACGATGAAGAAGGTCCAACGCCAACACCAAGCAATGAGCCTAGCAGCTCCAAAGAAGAGCAGCACCTTGAGGAGGCTAAAGAAGATGAGAAGCCCCATACAAAAACTAGGTGTGGTACTATTGCCACTCTTTCAGGAATTCCCAAATATTACACCTTCAGGATCAGGTGGGATCATAAAGGGGCAATGAATCACAGCTTTAGTCAATGGTGGAGCTATGCACAATTTCATTAATGCAACTTTGGTAGTAAGAAGAGGTCTTCCCACAGAGGAGTTTGAAGGCTTCAATGTGATGGTAGTTGATTGGTACAGCACGGCTTGTATGCAGGTGATTCCACGTTTGAGCGTAGCACTAGGTAACTACACATTCACCAGTGATTTTTAAGTAGTAGAACTCACAGATACCGATTTTCTATTGAGGGTTCACTGGTTATACTCGTTGGGAAAGTTTTCAATGAACTACCGGGCAATGGAAATCGAATTCAGGGCATCAAATGGCAGCAAGGTAGTATTGAAAGGTATGCTAATGGCAACCCTCGAAACATTGCAGCTAAAAGGATGGAGGTCATATTTAGGCATGGGGATATAAGTTATGTGACAGAATGAATGATTACAAACCAGAAGATCTCAGAGAGCAGCCAGCAATACCAGGCCGACATTCAACAATTGCTAAATAAGCATGACCAGGTGTTTGAAGACATTCTCCCAGGGAAACCTTCTGACAAAGGCATTGAGCACACCATAGAGCTAAAAGAAGGGGCCAAACCTGTGATGACCACACCTTGCAAGCACCAAAAGAAATTCAAGGACAAGATAGAGAAGGCCACATCACACTCAATTCAACCCCATTTGCTTCATCGGTAGTTTTGGTGAAGAAGAAGGATGGCACATGGAGGATGTGCATTGACTACTAAGCATTGAACAAAAAGACCATAAAAAACAAGTACCCTATCCCCAGAGTTGACAAACTAGTGGTTGAATTGCATGGAGCAGTATATTTCTCAAAGATTGATCTGCAGTCAAGGTACCATCAAATCTGAGTCCAAGAGCAAAATGTGCATAAGACGACTTTCAGGTGCCACTATGGGCATTTTGAATTCTTGGCCATGCCATTTGGGCTTAACTAATGCACCAACCACTTTCCAGTCTTGTATGAACCACGTCTTCAGCAAGTAGTCGAGGAAATTCTTACTGGTGTTCTTCGATGACCTCCTCATATACAGCAAAACATGGAAGGAACACTTGGGACATCTATATGAGATTATGAGCATTATGAAGGAGCTATCACTTTATGCCAAGGCATCAAATTGCAACTTTGGAATGCCAAAGATTCTTTATTTGGAGCATATAATCAGTGCACAAGGAGTACAAGTGCATCAAGAGAAGATTCAGGCAATATTGGATTGGCCTACACCCAAGAACCTGACAGAGTTACAAGGATTCCTTGGGATTTGCATCTATTACAGGCAATTTGTCAAAGGATTCTCTCAGTTAGTTGCACCACTAACAAGTTTTACTAAGAAAGGGGCATTCAAGTGGGCAGAAGAGTCGAATAAAGCATTTAACAAGCTCAAGGAGGTGATGAGCTGATGCCTAATATTGGCACTTCTCAACTTTAACAATCCCTTTATATTGGAGTGTGATGCTTCAAGTGAAGGGATAGGAGAGTTCTGCAGATGCAGAATAAACATTTGACCGCGTTCAAGAGTCGGAAACTCAAGGATCCAGAGAGACTCTACTCCATATATGACAAAGAGATGTTTGCCATTATGCACACCCTTGACAAAATTCAAACAAAACTTGGTACAGGGCAGGTTCGTGGTCAAAACAAATCAGGATGACTTACAACACTTCTTGGAGCAAAACGACCTAAACAAAATACAACATAAGTGGGTAAGTAAGATCAAGCCTATGATTTTGACATTGAGTACGTAAAAGACAAAGAACATTGTGGTTGATGCACTTTCCAGAAACCCAACAACATGTTCACTTATGGAGATCACAGAAGATTGGAAGGCCCACCTCTTGGTGGAATGCTCAAAAAAAAAATTGCTTGTCAACTAATGGATGGCCTCATCCATAAGGATAGGTACAAAATAGTAGATCGCATCATTTTCTATAAGGACAGGATATATTTGGTCCCTAAGTCCAAACTCAAGGAGAAAATCTTGAAGGCCACACATGACACGCAATTAGCAGAACACCAAGGTTTCTTCAAAACATATAGACGGGTCAAAAAAGGTTTTCATGGAAAGGCCTCAAGGATGATGTGTTGAGGCACATCAGGGAGTGCATGACTTGTCAATAGAACAAGCCCGAGCACATGCATCCTGTAGAGCTGCTCCAACCCTTATCAGTTCTAAAACAAAAATGGGAAAGTATCTAAATGGATTTCATCACAAGTCTACCTAAGGCACAAGTCAAGGATCGTATCTACACAATGGTTGACAGGTTGAACAAGTTCGTTGTAACACACCCCTTCCTAAATCCCACCAAATCACAGGTTAGAAGGAGGTGATTATTGTGCTAACCCAAGATCCAAGGTACCATTATGACAATGGGGTCTAAAAATTTTTATCTTTTCCACTAACTTAAAACCTCAATTAGACATCATCGTTGCATGCTTCTCGTCAAGACAATTTTGGTGAAATAGACTTTGTCCTCAATCCGACCTTCAGATCAAGAGATATGACCATTTGAATTTATGATGAATTTAAAGGCACCATGTCATCGTTCTGCCATGGCTGCCTAGTCGACCTCTCGCCTCCACTTGGCATTACGCCATTAGTTGTCGACATGTTCATGGTTTAGATTCCCACCATTCCCGCACTATGCATTATTACTAAAAACACACACACCCACACACACACACACACACTATATATATATATATATATATATATATTAAGTGGACAAACAAATCATCAACTACCAGGAATTTCTCCATTACCCCGGCCCTTAACACTTTGTGCCTTCATGATTTTCCCTTAACACTTTGTGCCTTCATGATTTTCTCTGGGGTAGGCCTTCCAAGTCGACCTGTGGGTGGCTCCACACATACACCAATGAACAGTCGGTCAAGCTTGCGTCTATGCCACCATAGCTCGGGCTCACATCATCCCATGCCCTTTTAACCTTGCTTCCCCGTTGAACTGTCGGGGTTAGACCTTCGGGCTTATGTATCCTAGCAGGTCCACAACACCACCCCATTCATGCCCTTGATTGGTCCATCGACTCTCGATCCCATTTAATAGTTTTGGCAGCCTTGCTCCTGCCATGGGTAGCCCAACACTCAATCATCCCAACTCTCCCTTGAGTGTTGCACAATGCTGCCTCCAGGAGACATAGTCCAGGATAGCAAACTTCCCATCTATTGTTGCAATGTTTCCTATCTAGGCGAATCCCGCTTACAAGTTCTCAACAACATGATAAGCCTTTGTTTACATGAAAGTTGGTTCTTCCATCAACCAATGCGCAGCCTCCAAGTCATCCCGACCTATTGCACATCATCGGGCCTGCCACACTAGCCCATTCCTCACCAGACCAGCGTTTCTCTTGCACAACTTTCTATGAGCTTCCGGATGTAACCTTCTGGGTTACGTCCTCCCATGTTTCCCCTCGGTCATTGATTTCTCTCCCTTATTCCCAATCGTTGATCATGCGAGCTCTAGCTCTTGGTCTCGTGTTATGATCATATGGCTAGCACCCATGCCTTCGAGTCAACCGTCACACGGCTCGATAAACTTATCCAGTATCATGGATAACGCTAAGAAGTTGAGGATAAGAGAAAGGGTCTTCCTCCTGCTCTGCACTATGCGTGCAATTACAGACACTTAGTCGAGGTCATGGTGGTTTTGTCTGATACTTGGGTTGAATAGAACCCACGTTGAGCCATTTGCAAGGGATTCCAACCATGGCTCGACTATAGTGGCTCTACAAATGTCTTGACTTGTGCCAAAGCCTAACCATAGCCATTAAGGGTTTATAAAGCATGTTTTGGTGTTGTCCCCCCTGAGCTTATTACAAGAATACCCTCTCCATATCCTTGATGACATAAATATAAATCACGATTCAGGGAATTGTTCATTCAAGACCAAGGACTTATCCACTTAGACTTTCCAAGGTTTGTGGTTTCCTTTGGGTCCCTCGAGTCATACAGGGAACAGACCGCACTCAACTCGAGGTTCTATAGGCCTCTTTAGAGAAACAAATAAGCATAGCAAGCTTATAAATGCAACCAAAAGGCATATGGTGCCAAGAAGGCTGCAGGAGAACAACACTCCCCAAATAAACAGGAAGTCTTCCTTTTAAGCCCGATTACAGGAATAAACCACATATACATGCACATCATTAACAATTTTATAAGGCCACACACATTTCAATCTTATGGACAAGAATTCCAGGCATGATCCACACAGTTGGTCATTAAATAAGAATTACCTCAAGCCCAAAGCCAACACAGATGACATTCAATGCTCATACCTCATACAATGGCATTACTTAGTGCATACAACACTAGCACAGATGATTATATATGAGTGTTTCCTACGTAGAAAGCTTTAGTACAGCATCACAACAATAGTGCTCACAAGAACAAACAATGCCTAAGAATATATTCTAGGCATCTACAATACATTTCCATGTCAGTTTGACCTCTCTAATCATTAACTTGAGTCAATTATCATCCTGATGCCAACATATAAAAATAAATACATGAAAACATAAGCAATCATAAGTATATTTTCCCTCCATGGATGAACCATTCCCCATCCATGGCACAAAGTTTAGCATTACACGTGAATTCATTTCCTCAACATATCAATGCATTAAATCAGCACAGTGAACCAATACCATCACAGGCATTAAACCCAACGCATTAAACATATGCACAACAATCAATTCATAAAGGCTTGGATATACTTATCTTATTAAAATGTGTTCTAAAACTGAGATTGGGACTTCAACTCTCCACCCAACCATAAACAAGTTGCAACCAAGTCTTTCTTGCAGTTGTCACCCCCGAGCCAGATTCCAACACTTGAGGTAGAGTGCTCTCAGAGGAGTTTCAAACCAATACTTCAGCTAAAACAAAGTGTCTTGAGGCTACCTCACCTCCACCCACCAACTATCAAAACCAAATGAACACGATGAACCATTTCATTGGTATACATTCATCTTCTACTCTGAAAATTTAATCAATATCAATAGTTGAAACAAGATGTCTCAAGGACACACTGCCTTCACCCACCAGTTATTCAAAAATTTCACATCAAGCAAGGAACATTTTATTCCATGTAGAGGGACTTATAGATTAGCATCCCAACTTCGCCAAGGATTTAGGCATAGAGAGTCTCAATTCAGAAGTGGAGAGAGAGAAACACTTAGTAACTTGGAGGATTTATCAGTCATGTTACCTTTGAAGGAATAAGAGTGCACAACCCAGCAGCTCAATGGAATCTTCATCCTGTGTTTTCAACCCAATTCCCATGAAACTACTATCAAGTGTTATCAAACCACTAGCCCTATGTGCCTCCACCTTTTAAAGGTTATCAATTAGGAAAGTCTCTAATGGATTTATCAACCCTATAAGGCACAACCACTACTCTGTGATTATCAGTCAGCAAGCCCCCTTGGGTTTTTCAATTGGCTATCATAAGAGTTATGCTTTGTGATTATCAATCAACAAGCCTTATGGGTTTTTTAGCTGGCTATCATCAGAGCTTCTCTTCTTCCTGAATTCTCTCAATCCTAATATCTCCTCTTGTCTCTCAGTGATTCAGCTTTCTCTTCCAAGAGCCTCACGGCCTCCCTACCCTTCTCTACCTGTGCGTATAAGTTGTCGATGTTTTCCACACAGGAGCCTCCCAGCCTCCTCTCCCTTCTCTATGCGCATAGGGTCAAAGATGTGAATCGAGAGAATGCTCTCTCTCCTTCCATGTCATTCTTCATTATAACTCTGTGAATTCCTCTCATCCTCTTAACTACATGAAAGAGTATCCTTTTGTCTTCTCGGCCACGATCCTTCTCCTCAGTGGTCTACGTAAACCAACCACCTTGACAGTGCAGCCCATACTCCCCATTAATTTTTGTCCTTTCTTGCTTATGGTTGGAGTTGAAGGACACTTGGACTAGCCTTCCTCTTTTAGTTAATTTATTACCTAGTCAACACATTTAATTATTTTCAGCCAACCATGATTGATAATTAAAAACAACCAACTCCTCAAGTAAGGGAATTTGTTTCCCTCTCTCAACCATTTAAAAGTAATCACAACTATTTACAAAAGATAAATGTTAACTAGGGGATGTCACATTCGCACATTTCTTCATGATTCTAACTAATTACAAGGCCACACACATAGCAAAATTGTTATTCAAAGAGGTATTTAGACTCCATCGATTACCTAAAAATATAGCTAGTGATCGAGATGGCAAATTTTAATTTATGTGTGCATTTTGGCAGGAACTTTTAAGATTGGTGGGAACAAAGTTGACCCCTAGTACTAACTATCATCCTTAAACAAATGGCCAAACAAAGATTGTGAATAAATGGATTGTGAGGTATTTGCGTAACTATGTGATAGGACAACACAAGGCATGGATCAAATGGTTGCATCTCGGGGAGCGTTGTTATAACATCACTTATCAATTGTCTATTGGGATGACCCCATTTAGGGCACTGTATGGGTATGACGCCCCATCATTTGTCGATTTAGCATTTAGGGATAGTAGGGTTCCAAAGGCTAAAGATTGGATACAGAAGAGCCAAGACATCATTAAGTCCTCAAGGAGAATTCACAAACCACCCAAAACCAACACAAGATGTTTGCAGACCAGCACAAACCAGCGTGCAACTTTGAGATGGGAGACCTAGTTTTTCTAAGATTGCAACCATATAGACAATCTTCTCTCAAGAAGAGTGGTGCAGCAAAACAAAAGCCAAGATTTTACGGGCCTTATAACATGCTCCGATGGATTGGTGAAGTGCTTGCTCTTTCTAATTGCTTTCGATAGTGAAATATTTCACCCTAGTCAATCCCTCTCTCTATTATGTTTAGCATAATCTTTGTGGCATCCTCCATCTATTATGTGGCATCAAAAGCTTTTTTGGCTAAATCTTTTGCAGCGAGGCAATTTGAGGCAATTGTTTGAGCAATGAATTAGTCCTTGAGCTTCATCTAAGATAGCAACCTTCCTTCAAGCACTTGTTTGTCGCAGTACAAGACTTTTGAAGACAATGGTGACAGTGGACCACCCCTTTGTGGTAACAAGAATTTCTGAGGCCAACTGTGGCTGCAAACCAATTCTAAGGTATTGGCTGAAGTAGCAATTCATCTCCTGAGGTATTCAGACAACAACACCCTTCTAAGACTTGGACAATAATTTTGCGCTGGTTTAAGGACTAATCCTATAACAGTGAGGTGTTATGGCACTATTTGTGCAGTGAAACACAATTCTGGGTTTCGCAGAGGTCTGCTATATCCAAGAACCCATCCCATAGAGGGGGATTGGTAACATTATTTGTTCACTTCACAGGTGTTGTTTAATAAAATATATTCTTTATATATCTGGTTTCCATTGGATTATTGGAGTTACTTGCGCTTATTTTATTATTCCATTGTGTTGTTTAAATATGATTGTGGCATAGATCAGGGCTTTGGCATAAGGCTTCATTGGCAACAACGTGCAGTGACGTAAGGTCTGGGAGCAGCGAAGGCCCAGTTTGTTATCAGCAACAGCCTCAAGGCAATTTCAGGCAGCAACAAGGGTCTCAAACAGCTTGGACTTGCAGCGATGGGCAACAGCAAGGTTTACTAAAACATCCATATTATTATAGTGGTACGTATGTTAGGACCAATGTTTTAAAACTCCAACTCGGACTCCGAACCTATCGAGGGTAGACTCCGACTCGGTATCGACTTGGGCCTAGTTGATTTCAATGGCTCGGTCTTTGTAAAAAATACATTAAATAATTATTTTTTTATAAAAGAACATAGTTTTAAAGATTTTCATTCATGTGTCCACATGGGGTAGCTCAAGCGGCAAGGGCCGTGGAAATGAAGTCTCACCGAACCGGAAGTCTTGGGTTCAAATCTTGGGCTACCCCTCCCCCGTAGAGGGGTACATAATGGACATGTAAATCGGAGAGAGTCCCACCCCAGCTTACAAAAAAAAAAAAAAAAAAAAAAAAAAAAAAAAGATTTTCATTCATGTTTCCAAACACAAAGCATTAGAATATAGAGAGAAAACAACATATGATCAAAGTAGGCTCATGAATATAGCCATTACATCAAAATGGCACCTAGTGCACGGTCCAATACATGTAATATATAGAGATCAGAACAAAAACACATGTAATATATAGACTCCTCACTGCTGCTCCAAAAACCAACTACACAACTCTTCACAAATTCCTCACAAATGCTCACACAAATGCAATGAGATAGGTGTGAGGAAATGTGAGGGGGTTGTTTAACTTTTATTATTATAAGCTTGGGAGAGGTTAGATGGACTTGCAAAAAACCTAAAACCAAAAAAAAAAAAAAAAAACTAATTTGGAATCTGCTTCCCCCCCTTTTCCGTCACGGACCAGTTTTGACTAGCTCGACCCGGTTATTGTCAGACTTGGTTGAGCCAGTTGGTTTGTTACCAAACCGGCCAAGTCGGTGACCGACTCAGCGAGTTCGGTAACAGACCGGCCTTTGGCCTGATTTTTGTACCGAGTCGGCCCAGGCAGGGGGTCCGGCTCAGCTAGTTTGGTAACAGACCGGCCTTTGGCCCAGTTTTTGTATCGAGCCGGCCCGAGCAGGGGTTCGTCTCGGTCAACTCGGACGATTCCGAATCGGTTTGGCCGGTTTTTAAAACACTGGATAGGACATTACTAAGGCAACAGAATTTGTGAGGGAATGTAGATCGTTGTTCAGTTGTCTCCTAAAGCAGCAAGGATACTCATGAATTTGTAAGTTGAGTGTTGGTGTGTTAAATCAGCCAAATGTGTTGTGTTGCTAGTAGGATTTGACCGACGCTATAATTCTTAAGTAAATTATTGGTGTATCCAATAAAAGGCTGCCACTGTTTATGAATTGATGAGTGTTGTATAGCCAAGTCTAGTGGTGTAATAGCACTCGGAGTAAGATTGTGAATATGTAGTTTGCTATGAACTACTAGTGTGATGGTGAAATCTACTACTTGCCTACACTATTATGCATTTAATATTATCCATGTTTGAAATTGGAAGAAATACGGTGACATTGGTACAATTTTGTCATGTGCTCTTTTTGACCCTAAAGGAAATTTCCCTAAGGGATATTACAATGGTGTTTGGCTTCTCTTGGCTTATAGAAAAAAGTGATGAATGGACTTAGGCAAGGTATCAAGGAAATTGTTGTCAAGATAGAGATTGTTGGAATTGTGATAACAATGAAAAAGAAAATTATATTGTAAAAACCAAACTATACTTCATGTAAATTTTTGGTAGTTTGTATAACAGTGGCAACCATGTAGCAATTGTAATGGTGCCAAGCTAAATATAATATAGATTTATGGACCCAAGAGAATGTAATGTTGTTGTTATAGGCCTGCCTTGAGAAGATTGAAATCATGTTCCTAGGGCAATAGAATATCAATACCATGCCCTGTGGATGTGTTCTTGATACACTATCAGGGTTTTACCACATAAAATTTGTCTTGTCTGATTGCTTTTGTGTTTTGTTTGAATATTCCTAGATCCATCACACGGAGCTTTTGTGTTGTCATATTTCATTATTTCACTGTAAATTAGTGTAATTCAGGGCTCTTAAATACCAACAAAACTATTTTCACTAACATGACATTGTTATTTTCACATATTACCCTTTCATAAATGTCAAAAATTCAAAAATCTATTTCAAAGTTAATATTAAACACTATTTTATTTTCAGATTCTCAGATTTCCCAATTGGGGGGCCTCTGCTGATGCACTTTCGAACAACCGTCTCCAATTTGAAGGTTGAATTCATCAACATCCATCTTGCCATCTCTTCATTGTGTAAGAATCTATCACCTAACCTTTTGTCGTCTCTTCTCTAAAGCATGAAACCCACCTAAACCTCCTTGTTACCATCTCTTCTTTTCTGAAGCAAGAATCCACCCAAGCAAAACCTTGTTACCATCTCTTCCAAATAAGAAGAAAGGACTCCCCTTGAGAGGTGGAGCACTCAACATGTACCCTACTGGATCACTGAGTTACTGATTAAAACTTAAAAGAGAGGGTCTTTTTAAGGAGTTGGTTGGATGTGACCATTTTCATCCTCTTCTTTGTTGTCTAGTTTTTCTTCTTCTTCGTCTAAAACTTTCTTACAAGCTTCCTTTCAAACTTTTTTAATATACCCTTAAGGCTTTTAGCACATTATTTGCTCAGATTTTATAGGTCCCGGGCTAATATTTAGCTTGATAATAGCAGGTTTTGCCCTATTTGTGCTAATGTTGTCTTCTCTTCTTCCTGAAATGGATTTTCCTTTGATAAAGAAAAAATCATCTTTTTCATCATTGGTCTCAGAACTTTTCACTACCATAAGGTCGGAAATCATAGCTTCCAATGGCTATGATGGCATATCGCTAAATGCAAAAACCATGTTTTTAATATTTTGGAGGGTAAGTTGCCTAAGAAAAAAGCTTTGGCTTCATCCTCTTCTACCTTAGCACCTATTTCTGCTCATTTCTCTATTAATGCATTTAATGCATTGATACAACTTAGTATGAATTTATTTGTACTAATTTTCACAACAAAAAATTGTTTCATCAATAAAAATCTGTGTGATGAGATTTGGATCCAAACAGTGTATTCAATTGTTCCTATACTTTCTATGATAAGATAAGATAGTTTTATTGATGTCCAATGAATAACCACAAAAGTAGGTCAATGGGACTAGAGGATACATCTAGTAAGAATACAATGTGGGAGTGTGAATGCCACTCCTAGAAAAGCTAAATCTAATACAAAAAAATATATGCAAAATGAGGTAATGAAAAATACAAACAATAGGACATCATCATGAACATGAACATGTATAAAAATGTATCAGTGGCCAGGTGAAGAGCCTGTGGAGAGAAAGAGCTAAACATGAGGTCCATGATGTCAAGAATGCCCGAGTTTGATAAGCGATGGCAAGGAGGGTGACCCGGACGCTGGCTCACTGTCTGAGTACTCTGCAGTTATCTGGGAATCTCGCTAAACAATCTAGGGGGGAAGGAAGGAGCGAGGGATATACTCTTAACATCTGAGACCGAAAGAAAAAGGCTTTGGATAAGTAGCCGAATGAACCTAAAAGTATGATGTGATCCTCTGGGTCATCCCCACGTAATGCAGTGTATGTAGGGCCATAGATCTGTGTTTGAATATCTCCCTAATGAATAGGGCTAAGCATCTCTAATCTGGATATCGGAAGAAGGTGGAGAGGGAGCCCCATGAATCTCTATAAAGGCAGTGGAAGCATCCTCTGATCTCATAGTATAGGGGGGCACCTAAAACTGAGGTGTTGCTCTGTCTCTAGCCCCTGTAGGTGACAAATCTGGCAGATCCTATCAGATCATGTTATATGATGTCCAGTCTCCGTTGCAGGTCGATGAGAACTAACTCGGAATTATCCTAAGGGGATCCTGAGTGAGTGATATCCTCTCTCATGGACTGATTCAGTATTTGTCTAAGCAGTAGAAGATGACTCGAAGCATCAAAGGAGAATCTAAAAGGGGGAGGTGCTCTAGAGTGATGATCAGTGAATGGAGAAGTTGAGATACATCTGAGAACCAACCACGTGCTCTGCGTAAGGGAGTTGAAGCGAGGACCTCCGAGGAACAAAGTGCAAGGTAGGGATACCAGTCGCTCCAGGCAGTTGAATCTATGAAAGATCTAACTCTATGAAGGAAGGAAACCAAGAGAAATGTGACCTCAAAGCAGAAGGGGTGGACACCAAACTCTAGCTGAATAATAGGATATAGGATTGTACGCTTACATTAGATGATGCGCTTGAGAAGTAAGGTCTGGACTCGCTCCATCTGGGCCTAATCTATCTGTACCAAGCTCGACCCCATATCTCAAATTCGTAGAGGACCGTGGGTCTAATAATCACCTCCATGAGGTGGAGTTTGGACAAGATGTCCTTAAACTGACTATGGAAACACTATCTATCTATGAGGATAGGGAACCGTACCCGTTGTTGAGTTGAGGCTAGAGGGTTTATCACATACCAAAAAGAGGTCTCGTGAACTGCAATCCCAGGTAGAGGTATGATGTGGAGATTTCAATCTCTTCGCCTCGATGGTAGAAATGTTTGTCTATGATAGCTTTCTTCGAAGCATTGAAGATCATAACCATAGTTTTATCAAGGTTGACTATCAGTTGCCGAAGGTCACAAAAGTTGGTCAAGGCATTGATCTGTCCTTGAAAACCCTTCGAAGTAGAAGCCAACAAGATCAAGTCATTGGAAAAAAGGAGCAGGGAGATCAGTACCTCTACAGAAGGCAACCATCGCCCTCCAGATGTTCTCATGGAGGAAAGGTACCAACTCGTCAATATATATTCTAAAGACGGTTGACGAGAGGGAGCACCTTTGTTTTACCCCGATGATACTCTAAATGAAGTCAAAAAGGCCATGCGCCAACCTGAGGCAAACGAAGAATGACTCATACAATCTCATGATGGCTACTAGGTGGGTCGCAGATATGCCAATGTCACGAAGCCTCTATAACAATGCTTCCCTGGGTACAATGTCAAATGCTTTCTAGAAGCCTACAAAGAAGCAATAAACTTTCCAAGAGTGATGACTAGCCTCCTCAATAATGGCTCGAACTGTGAAAATGTGATCAATCATTTGGTAACTCGGGCAAAACCCTACTTGTCCTCTCGCTCTGATATGTCGTCTCTCTCGCTCATTAGAAAGCCATTGATGTAAGACCATGGCGTACAACTTAGAGAAAGTATGGCCTACCATAACAATCTTGTAGTTGTTCAAATCGCAACTACTCCTTGACTTGTGGATCAAATGGATAATGTGTCGTGTCCAAGCAGAGGGGAAACCAAAACATACCACATGGTTAAATAGATCAACAATATAAGACTTGAGAGATTGGATACCATGCTTCAAGGATTCGACCTAGAAGCCTTCCTCGTCCACTACCCTATTGGTGCTCATAGCTCTGACTGCTTTGCTAATATCCCACTCCGAGAAAAGGTGACAAGAGGAGGGAGGAGAGCGGATGTGTGTCGGGGTTTGTCTGAGAGTGTCATAAAGGGAAATGGTGTGGGAAAACACGGCCAGAGGGTCAAGGTCAAATGGGGTATCATGGCATCTAGGAAAAAGGGCACACCATAAAGATTTTGGGGAGTGGCAAAGGGCGACACAAAGTTCGCATCTTCTTTGGCAAAGAAATGCATGCTTTTTATGGCAAAGGAGTGGGCAATAGGCTTTGCAGAGGCGAGGAGAGGATGAGGAGTCCTGTATGATGGTGAAGCGGAGCCTCTTGTGGAAGAAATTGCATTCCTCATCAAACCAACAAATCATGGGACAGGATCCCAAGGTAGACTTATGGACATGTTGGCGAGTGGAGTGGGGGTAGGACTCAAGGGCAACCTCCTCAAGGACTGTGGAGAGTATCTCATACTTGGTTGTGGTTGATTCCATCGATCTAAAGTGGAAAATGGGTACAACAAGCTCCTTAATGTGGGTAGTGTACGAGATAGCATAATCTCTGTCAAAAAGGAAGGTGGTATGGAGGGGTGGAGGGGTAGGCTAGGGGTGGAGGGAGGGAGGCAGGGCGGGTGTACAGAGGGTGAAAGTGAGAAAAGCATGATCTGCCAAAAGGAGACGAGATATAGAGAAGTGTTGGATCCACCACACTGACCCCCCCACTGTTGGGAAAGCAAGTAAAGTCACCTAAACCTGGGAAGCAAGGGAGCCCATTCAGAATCAATAGACCGTGGAATTCCCCTAGCTGCAGAAGATGCCTCCCATAACATGTGAGGGGCCCATTGCTATCTTGCGAACACCTCTGGAGACCCATGGACTCTGGCTCTATCTCTTGGAGGCAAAGTACATCCTCAGCTCGATCATGTAGGGGCACTTGAAGGCTTTTGGTGCGAGCATTAAAGTCGCCCAGAAGAATGATCTTCCTGAGTGTCAAATAGTGGGAGATGTTTGCATAAAGGTCAAGGAAGGGTTCCCCCTCATACTCACTATGACATGCAAAGTGTGACGAGGTTGGGAGAAAGTAGCAAACCACAATGTAGTTGTCTATGAGCAGGAAACACTTGTGATGGATCCAAACCCACAGATATCGAGCGTGCTCATCTAATGATATAATAGTGACTCGACTTCTAAGAGAATCTTGTACAAGGCAGGCAACCCTCCCAACCCTCTGACATTGTCGGATCTTGTCTCCTATCTACATGACCATATCCAGTGGTAATCTTGAATTGGGGGTGGTGTCTGCATGGGACTCGTATGTGTCTCTGTGAGGAAAAGGTCACAAGACTCAATGGCATCTCAAAATGTACCTGGTGAAAACCAAAACATGCCATTACAGTTCCAGCAACCAATGGAGATGGTGAAGCCGACACCCCCTCTCCCACCCCCAAAAGTGTCCCCCATCTGAATGAGACAGTGAGGATTTTATCAAATCCAAATGATGAAGCTGAGTGCTAATTGGATCTCCACCTTTTGATTTATCATCTCTAAGCATCCATTCAATTAAATTCCCATGCTCTGGGGGTTTTGTTTCTGTCCCACTAACAATAATCCATAAATTGTATTCAAAAAATGCAGTTGCATTTGTACTATCAATGTGAGGAAAGATTTTCCAATAACTTTTTTAGAATCACATGTTCTACCATTTTCCAAAAAATATCGAAATGTTTCTTCACTGAATTCTAGAAGAAATATTTGCTTTACTGGACTGTGAAAGAAATCGGAAAAATACCTCTGGCAGAGCATGTTTGACATTACTGCATATAATCTTCTTTTGCACAAAAATTATCTCCAAGCCCAGATGTCCCACAGTTAGGGCTTCTCACTGCTTTTCATCCTCCTTGGGGTTTGTGTAGAAATATCAGGGGTCTCACTGAAAGCTCATGTTCTGTCTGGTCGCCAGTCTTCCTTTCTCTAATAAATCCCACTTTGTTTGATCGCCTGAAAAACTGCTTTCTCTGTCAGACAGTTGAGCCTTCTCCACTGAACTAGTCTATCTTCTGTTGCACATTGGTGTCTGCTTTAATCACTTCCAGCTACAAATTCTTGGCCTGTGTCCATTGATGTCTGCTTTAATTGCTACCTGCTACAAATACTTGGTGCTAGGACACACTTCACACTTCTGGGTTTCAAATTTTCAACTATTGTGGCACCATCTGATCAGAATCTTTCTTGTCTGCACCTGCAAGCATGTGAATTGTTCTGTAATTGAGTCAGGTTTCTTTGCAGCTAGCTAAAGGAGACAAAATGTTTCTTCTTGTGGTTGTGTCAAGATTCCCCGATTTCCTTACTATTTTTCCCTTTAACAATGCATCAAACTTTAGATTAAAGTTTGTACTTGAGAATGAATGGAATGATTTTAAAATAACATGATCATGCACGACTTCCAAGAAACTGAATTCAATCTTCACGGGTTTGACTCCGATACTTTCTCATACCAAGTTATAAAACTGAATATATGATGCTTGAGGGATTTAAAATATGAATTTTATTGTCAGATGGAGTAATTCAATACAACAAGGGAGAAACCCCTATATATTTTTTAACTAGATGGATTTTTATGATTAATAAACTCTTCATTAGAGTCACTTTAACATATTGTGATTTTATCACATTAAACTATGATATTAGAGTGTTAATACTCCAATACTTTGCCTATTCATAGGTGGAAGAAAAGAAGATTCCCCTCATAGATCTCCCAAAATTACAAATAGCACAATGGGTCTCTCCTTTGCTAGATTTCGTTGTGGGTGACCTCAATGGGTCTTTCCTTTGCTGGATTTCATCCCGAGTGCCCTTTCTCCAAGGTGAAGCACTTTTTATGGGGTGTTGTGTCAAGTTTGTGCTTTCAACATATTTCAGGCAGGTGTGACAGATAGGGATTCTGAAATCCACTGTGATTTTCTTTCAACATGACCACATTCCTCTCAAATTGCTTATGGTATCTAGACTTCTTATAATTGCTCATCATAATAGTTCAGCCTGGGAATATTGCAGTTTTTGCATCTTTGTGCAGTACCCCTGCTTTGATAATCCCTGAAGCCTTCTAATTTATGGTTTAGTAACATTTGATACTTTGGATCCGAGAAGCCACTTTGTATTCCATCATTTTGTCAGTCCAGTTTCATGCTTATTGTTTGTCTTGCATCCTTTTCACTCATCCAATAAAGTATCCTTGCCTGTGACCATAAACATCATTAAAATTGGGTCTTCATGTTTTCTTCAATCACGGAATCTATCATGTTTCTGAGCTTTTGATCAATGTCATACAACTCATAGTTCATGGATTATCAGTGTCCCTGTAGTGGCCACGGTTTAAATGCACTGTTAGTTGGTGCACCTCATCCCACCACTTCCTCCGCACTGGAGTTTATCAAAATTTGGATCTTGAAAGGTTCCTTTCAGTTGCATCTTTTATAATGATTCGATACTGATGATGAATCATATTACCAAAAGAATTTTGGCACTAGATTACAAACATAAATGCATACATAATACTGAGAACGAAATTGGAGCACTATAAATAATGAATTTTTTTATGTTTGCTTTGCAGGCAATGACAGCACCATTCACAGCCAGCTTTGACTAGCAAACCAATTTTGTTATAAGCTGCTAGATGCCCAGATTGACTGATTGGATTGCATCAAAGAAATTCAGTTCTTCTGCAGCAACAGAATTTATTAATCAAGTGTGGTTTTGATAAAGTATATGTATGAATATCCTTCTGCAGCTTTTTCTTGACCTATTGAATTTTGCATTATTTTTATTCTATTATGCTACTATGCAGAAACAGCAATAGCATATTTCAAACCTAGAAACCAGCAAATGTTCAGAATATTGTTAATGGACAAAGGTAATAAGCAAACAAAGCCTTTGAATCTTTTTTTTCTTTCTTTTTCATGTTCTGTTTGAAATGTTATATCCTGCTATGCTTCTAACTGTAGACACAAACAGAATTATGCGACCATAGCTGAAATGCAAACTGAAATAGATTAAGAGGGAGAATATAAAAGAAACTAAAAGCACGAGAATATTAACAATAACGGAGCAAAGTCATGCCCTAACGACTAACTGCATATTCGTTGTAGCTAATAAGAAAAGAAAACATAGAAATAGTATGTCAAAAACGAACCATAGCTCCAACAAAATCTTGGTTCACTGGTGAGGTTGACAGTGTATTAAACGGTAAACCTTCCACCATGGTTCCATTCATCATGTGGTCTGCACCACCTGAATGACAAATTTCAAAGGGATGAGGCCAATACCCAGGTGCAATTACCAGTCAAATTTAGCACAATAGATGCCCCTTGGACCTGGCACCTAAGGTGAAGGAAGTACTTGTTATTGCAGTGCAGGCCCCAACCTCAGGGCATGTTTGTTGAAGCAACTTCCAAAAAATACTGGTCATGGGAGAGCATCTGCAAACTTCTTCTTTTCCAATTCAGGAAACAATGGATACCAGAGATGTATGGCGAAAAGGCAAATAGACAACTGCCCCATTCTCTCGTCTGGTTTCCAGCAAAAAATTAGGGAAACAAAATTTACATGACAACTGAAGCTTCTCCAAAACTACTGTTATTTGATACTGGAGAATACTAGATGGAAAAAAAACATACTAGATGTCAAAAATGGCAGAGTTAATCCTGTGAAATCAATTGTAAATTCCACTGATAGATGCTCTGTTTAAACTTCATATTATAGGTTTTCCTTGACCCTTGATAATGTGCAAGGAACCCCTTTTTTTGAGAAATAATGCTTTAAAAACTTATAGCAATTGGGCAAAAGATGCCATGCTATGAACGGCATATCTATGCCATCAAAATCACCCACGACTTGTACCTGGCCTCATTTGCACCCATTCAAGGGGTTTTGGACCCGCATCTCTGCACTAAAAA
Organism: Pinus taeda; assembly: GCA_000404065.3. Lineage (NCBI taxonomy): Eukaryota > Viridiplantae > Streptophyta > Pinopsida > Pinales > Pinaceae > Pinus > Pinus taeda. The sequence goes on from APFE031570879.1 coordinate 192,843, forward strand.
AAGCCCAATAATCTAGCTTGCTCAACCACATTCCCATTTTAAGTTTTCAGTTTCCTCAAGCTTACTATATTACTTTTCACATAAATTCCTCCCAAATTCTAAAGGTAATTTGCACCAAATTGTTGATGTAAAATTCCTTCCATGTCCACAGAAAAGGAATGCTTTATTGATTTTCAAACAACTTACTTCACTGCAGATATCAGCCGCCTCCATAAAAAGGACAAAATTTAATTAACTAAACCACCATCAAATATACAGAAATATGGGTCACCGTCGACAGAGTTTGCCACAACCTCGCATATAACTGCTGCAGAATAGCACGATATTATATCTAACAAATGGAAGTATCAAACCTGGGCTCATAAAAAGTCACCTGGCTGTTCCAAGATTGAAGTGCGCAGCCACTTATCCATGACCAGGTTTTCTTGTCCACGTCATAAAGTAGACCTTTACCTTGATTCCATGATGTAAAACAGATCAAATTGTCTTGCCCAAAGCACTCAAACCGCTCGGCAGACAACCTCAATAACGACCTAAAAAACTTTTGAGGCATTCTGCCTATCTCTACCCATGCCATTTTTACATGATCCAATTCCCAAATCCTCATGCTTTGGTGAGTACTGTACAGTCCTATTCTTCCTACCAGAAAAAGACGCTTCTGTGCCCCAGCGACAAGATAACCATCCAACAAAGATCTAGGAAACTTGGCTGGTATATGCTCCCAACAACCTGTATCCATTTTGTACATCATCCATCCGAGCGGTGATAGAGTCTCAAGATAGATTTTATTGTCGCAAAATGCCATTTTCGATGAGCAAAGATTCACAGCAGGCATGTTCTGGTGAACAGACCAGCTATTTACCCTTGAATCATAAACCTCGGTCGGCAACGTTCTGTATCCAAAGATATCACTTGCTGCAACTACCTTAAAGGATTTATCTTCCCTGTCCACAACCATGATTAACTGTCGTTGTTGATTATGATGCATGCTAGGCAAAGTTCTCCATTGTTGCGTAAGAGGGTTGCAGACCAGAATTTTGAAACAGAGCCCATCGAATCCTGAAAAACATACAAGGCCCCCGGACGAACCAACAAGCCAAAATGCCCATTCTGGAAGAAAGCCGGAGGGAAGCTTATGCCAGCTTTTTAAGGGAAGACTGAACACCGAACATTGAGGAGACTGGGAATTTCTTGAAAATGTGAGAAGGCAGGGCCCATGGGAGGGTACCTGAGAATGCAACTTGAGAAAATTGTTGTCCTGTAAAATTGAATTCCATCTCCTGCATACAGGCTTTAGTCTGAAGAGAAAAAAGGGAGGCACCCTTGCAAGGACTTCACTAATAAGATCCTCTGTTAAGTTTCCCCAAATTCTCTCTTCCATTTGGATGTCCAGTTGCAGACATCGGCTAAAAGAGGCTACAGTCTCTTCATCAAAGCCTCTGGGTTTGGTTTTCAGAACCTTTTGCCGAGATGCGTTACTGTTGCTGTTGGCAAATGGATTCAAGGGCGTCTGCTTCTGGGACTCCTCTTCAAACAATAACCCGTTTTTGGAAACACATGTATTAGATGATATCGAAAGTCTAGTCAGGCCTGCCAGGGATTCAGCAGAGGTAGTTTCATCCATGATCCTTGAAATACAGTGAAAGAGCTAAAATCAAACAACTGCTGCAACAAAGCCTGCATTTTCAAAGCATTCTATGTCAAAAATCTGAAAATCTGAAGGCAACCGAAGAAAAAAAAATGAATTTCCGGACAACCCACGTCAAATATTTTCATTTCTCTGGACACTTACAGAAAATTTGCATATATGAGACAACCCATATAAACATTTCGCATTTCAAGATAACTCGAACCAGAATAGTACATTTTACCCCAACAAAACAAATCAGCAGTTTCTTTAGTTTTAAAAACAAGACAAAACAAAAACAAAAACAAAACCGTTTCCAGCTGAACAAAAAAATGCATGTATGAAGCCTGCATCATAAAATACATTCTTAGCACAACCCACATCAACGCCATGGATTTCAAGGATATCATTATACCCATGCCCAAAAAAACACAACAATGAATGCCAACGCTCAGATCAGCTTGCCCAAAACCTAACCCTGTCAATATTACAAACTGGACTTACCAGCTCAAATTACCAGGCCGGAGACACAAGAAGCATCAATGACCACACATGTTCATTCTCATTGTCCAGGTCCAAGTCATGTTGCAGAAACTCGTGCCCACAATGTTGTTTTTTCATAAAATAGTATCTTCAAATGCACCCGATATAACCAGGACGAATATGAGATCCAAAATCTTGAAACCCCCAAAAAAGAGACCACTTAAATAGAACCACTCGTCCATTGATTTGGCAGTCTGTCAAAAGTTGGAAGTTGCAGAGCTCGAGTAAGACAACCTATATCCATGGATGATTGTATCTCTCATGTCATATATCAATCAGCGCTCTGTTATTTTATTGGATCCTCTGTGCAGTCCATATTCTATTTGCTGGTCATTAAATATGGGCATAAATTGGTCCGTCCATTGGAATTTAAACGCCTGACGGTCACTTCATAAAAAAGAAATGGGCAGCATCGCCCAATTAATGAAATCGATCACACCGGCTCCCTCCATCAAAACCATTTATTAATAGTAACTCTCGTGGCCGAATTTATATATTCCATCCATCTATGATCCCTTACTCCATTAAAACTAATTTTTATAGTATCTGTCATGATTCCAAACTTTTTTGGTCTTGCTTGACAGAGTCAATTTCTAATGATGAGAATGCCTAAGTCGTTTGTTTCTTGGGTGGTAACTTTTGAAACTTCTTATCACTTCAATCTTTACCGATATTTTACCGTTTGTCTACCAAAATTATCAAAACATCCGTTGGACATTTTTACTCTCTAATCGAACCATTATGACGTATTGGACAATTTGTATTAATAATTTTTTTGTTTGAATAGCAGTTTTAGTATTATCCATTTTAATGTATAATTTATATAATGAAATGTTTTGAGGTCTATGAGAGTCTATGAGACCATTAGTTCCTTGTTTTTGGCTCTTTACAATTAAGTGCTTTTCCAATTCAAATTGATGATGAGCTGACCCAACTTTCCAACAATCCCCTCACTAAAAAGACAATGCCAAGAAATTGATGCAAACATGTTCTCATAACTTTCTCTAATGTCTTTGAATGCATCACATTCCAAAATAAAATGTTTTTCCGATTCCATAGCCCTAAACATGCAAAATGTCCACACCCGTTCTTCCCAAACTTCTTTAGGCCTTTTCCATCGTCTTGTTTCACACCGAAGTTGATGTGAGTTGGTCCTTAATTGAGCAATAAGAACCTTTTCCCTCCATGAAATGCTAACTCTAATTAACTCTATTTGTTGTAAATCACACGTAGGGTTGAATTCCTCAATGTAATATTTCTTCTTTCTACCCAACTCTTTTCCCCGTACCTTTTTACGAAACTTCTCCATAACAAAATCCTTTAGCTCCTTGCTATTTGTGGGACAGGCATTGAGGTAGATAATCCATTTTTGCATCCATGTGTAGTTTTGTTCCATCCATGTTTTCTTTCTTTCACTCATGCCTTCATTGAAGATAACATTAGGCCATCTACCTACTCTCATTTGTTCAATTCTTTTTAGGTATCTTATGAGTCGCACCATAGCAATTGCTTCAATGGAAGTTGCTCCTATTTCACTCAACATTATCTCATAAGGTACCGAACTTTTTATTTTGAACTTGCTCATGATCAAGCGTTTTTGGATTTTCTCATTTTGTTTCCATTTTGAGACGGGAGTGATGCTAGCCCACAATTCACATCCATATAGCATCACTGGACAAACTAGGAGTCCAAAAAGCACTTTAATCGTTTTCCAATCCCATAACTCTACCTCTCTACATCTGTTTTGAAGAGCATATAATGCTTTCCACCCTCCTAAAATTCTCTTCTTTTTGCAGTCCTCCCAATTGAGTTTGTTGTTGAAATCAATCCCAAGGTACTTGTACTCATTTACTTTTTCAAGGATGTTGTCTTTCAAGAAGAAAGTATGTTGGCTCTGTGTCCTTTTATTAGAAAAAATCACTATTTTGGTATTGCTAGTATTGACATGCATCCCCACTGCTCTACAAAAATGCTTAAGGGCATATTAGTGCATTTGCAATCCATGGGTTGATTTAGAAATCAATACAATATCATTAGCATATAAAAGAAGCTTTATCACAAACTCCCCCAACCGAACACCATCTCCACCTTGCGGATTTAGCACTCTTCCAATTTATCAATAAATAGACCAAGAAGAGTGGGGGATAGAGGGCAACCTTGCTTGACCCCAATGTCACTTCTAAAGCTTTCTGAAATACCTGTTGAGTTTCTAGTTTTGACTTTCACTTCTTCATAAAGTCTATGGACAACGACTCTATAACGCACAGGAATTTCAAGTTTTTCCATTTTACACCACAACTTATCCCTAAGGACTGTGTCAAATGCTTTTTTGAAGTCAATAAAGCATCAAAATACTTCTTCTTTGTCCTCCCAAACCTTTTCAACAATGTGTCTCAACGTGATGCCATGATCCACTGTAAAATGTTTCGTCCTAAAACCCACTTGTCCTCTTTCCCTTTTTTCTTTTACTTCTGCCCACTTGCTAATTCTGACTTCTACCATGCTGCCGAAAAGCTTTGCAAACAAACGATTGATCATAATTGTTCTATAGTTGGATGGATTAATAATGTCTCCACTTTTAAAAAGGGGTATTGTTAGGCTAGTTGTCCAGTCTCTTGGGAATCCTTGTTCAATGATGTTGTTGAATATTTTCATGATGTGCGGTGCAAGAGCGTTCATTCCCCATTTTAGATACTTTGCTTGAAGTTCAACCATGTGCTTTGTCTTTCCTATTTTCAGCTTCTTAATTCCATTCTCCACCTCCTATAATGTGAAGAGCTCTGAATTTGTGTTGATCCTAGGGGGGACTCCGCCTCAGATTCTTTCTCATAGAGTTGACTTGCATATTCAAACCATTGATTAGCTGTAATATTATTTTCAATTTGCTTCTTCCTTGGTTGCAGTTCCTGCCATAAAAGCTTTGGATTATTCTTGCTTAAATATATTAACTCTTCTCTCCTTGTTTGCATGAACTCATCTTTTTTCCTTTTTAGTAGCTGCTTATATAACTTTACATTCATCTTCTCTTTTCCTACCTTTTTCGAGCTTCTCCTTGCCCATTTGCATTCCTCGTTAAACCAAGCATTACAGGAAAGCAATTTGATTATGATTTCCTATTTTTTGCTCTTTTGCACTTCTCAAGTGCACTTTGAATTATATTTGTTAAGTCATGGTTGTTGAAGCGTTTGAAACTAGTTTTCTCCTTCTGAATTAAACTCTCTAACATTGTCTTGAAGATAGTACCATTTTTTTGTGTTAGAATAATTTTTCCCCTTGATAGTGATTGTGGAGACCATTGGGTTTTCCTCCTATGATGTCTTTCTTATAACCATGATAACCTTATAAAAATTAGGTTATGGTCTGATTTTAAGTCCCAAATATGCTCTCCAATACGAACTTCATCTATCTTTTCTATTAAGCTTTGTGAACACATCACATAGTCAACGACACTTGCCCCATTGTATGTGTTGCAAGTGAAGTTCTCAAACTTTTTCCATCTATCTAAACCATTGCAAATAATTAAGTTGAAAGCCCCACACAGTGTAAGCAACTCATCTCCAAAATGATTGCTAACTTTGTCATCTTCTGAACACCTCGCCCACTGGGGATTCTCCCCTTCAATGAGCCAAATAGGATTGTTATCCTCTTTGCAACAAAGGATGCTAGCTTGATTATTTGTTGTTCTAGCATTGAAATCTCCCACTAAAAGAACTTCTCCCTGCTGAGAGTACGCAACAATATCTTGTTTTAAAGCTGCATATGGATCCTTGTTGTCAAGCCCTTTATTTTATAAGTTTTTGAGACTTGAGGGGAAAAATAGCATGTTGCAATTCTTATGTGATTCACATTCTCTGATATTTTCAACCATAAATATTGTTTATTTGCATCTTCTTTAATTAACTGAATGTAACGACCTTATTTTTCTTTCACTAAAACTAGTATTTCCCCATACCCTTTGCCATTTTTTGCTACCTTGTTCCAAACTGCCAACTTCAAATAACCGTCAAACACAGGAGTTTTGCAACCATCATTCTCATGAGTTTTCGTGAGATAAATTATGTCTCTACCTTCCGCAATAGGCCCTAACCTAGGTCCCCTTCTCCAAGGGTAACCTCTATAATTCCAACAAACTAAACTTAGGTAGACCTGGGTAGGATTTGACTACTACGCAATTTGGTAGATAAGACTCAAATTTGAGTCTTCACCCCTTTTTGTCCATGCTGCTCTTGTTGTTTTCGTCTCTATTATTGAATTCTCTATTTTTCTTTACTGTTAGCTTGTTGCCTTAGTTTTCCTGGAGGCCCAAACACTGCAATAACAACTTTCCCATTGTACAACCATGCCCTTTTCCCTTCATTTCTTGTTGTTCTAATTTTCTCCACTTCATCCCTTCTCTCCTCTTGTTTTTTTTGGTTAAATCCTCATTGAGGAAGAAGTATGAGCATTTCAAGAGTTTATTTTTGCCCAAAAGGTGTAGTTTTTCTTTTACTCTTGCCATGGTGACTTTTATGGGTCGAGGCCTCTCTTCACATATCCTCCCAACCCTTCTTGCTTGGCAAATTTTCCCTTTCCAATGCAATTTCTCTTTCAGAAAGTCTCTTGTCAAATTGAGAGTACTTTCATTCTTCCCATAATCTCTTATTCCTTTGATAATAAACTTTCTTTTGTTGTCTTGTCTTTCTTTTTGTTCTATTTCATGTGCTCTGTGATCACTTGCATCTTCTTCTTCCTCCGTCCTTATGTAAACATTAGTGTCTTCAGCTCTAGCTTTGATTTCTTTTGGATTATCACTAGTTAAAAAATAGATATTATTCTCTCTTTACATCATAGGTAATTGGATTTAAGTTTAAAATATTTTACTTTCTTTTTTCAAAGCAATTATATTTATATTTTTTTATTGAAGGAGTAAGTTTTGGTATCATATATTTTAATATACAATTTAATTTTATATAATTATTTAGCATTTCCAACATTATATTAGAGTTTTGGCTAATTAAAACTAAATATTATTTTACAAAATTTCTTCTTATTAGAGATTTACTAATCAAAAATAAATATTATTTTACAAACTTTCTTCTTATTAAGAGTTAGGTTAAGTTTAAAATATTTGTCTTTTATGTTCAAAGTTAATGATTATTGGAAGAATAATTGGTTATAGCTTCTCATAAATACGGAAAGAAAAAACTAGAGATGGGGTCTTTTTAAGTCTTGATGGAAAAATTGCATTTTCCTTTTCTTAGAATTTGGGCCTAGCCACTAATAACCAAGCCAAAATTTATGTTCTTCTTCAGGGAATGAACCTCGTAATTACTTTAAACCTTACAAACTAATCATCATTAGAAACTTAAGAACACAATTTGTTATTTACATGTTGGTTTCTCCCTTGTAGATCTCAAGATGAGGTCTATCTTCGTAAAAGTCTATTGTTCTATCCATATCATGGGCCTTTTTCCTGTGCTCTAAGGCAATAGCACTATAGTTGACTTATTAGCTACCAAAACAATTGAGGCAAAGGAAGGGACCATTTGTACTAATTCGAGATTATAATCGACATATTCCAAGATGGTCCCAATGTCGACAAGCATCGCATGAGATTTGATACAAGTAGAGGATTAATGTGCACTAACTTTATTGTGGTTGTCATGAGTTATTAGATCAAGAATCATGCAAGCAATTATAAGAAGATAACATTGGTGATTATCCCTACTATTGAGAACAAGACACAATACTTGTGAATTCATGGTAAGTTAATGGGAAAATACGTTATTGTGGTCATCCTGATAGAATTTCAATGCTACATAACCTTATGGCCTTTGGGGGAGTTTGTTGTTTCAATTTGAAGCCTTTTTTGGTCTTCTTTACACTCTCCAAGCTCATATCGGATTTGTCCCTAGCTTATCCTCCTAGACATGTGGCTTCTCGTGCCCCATTAGAATTATGGAAGCCATTCCTCTACCTCTAATCCAAATTGATGATCTTCAAGGCTCTGTTGGCACTTGCAAATGCAAGTTGAACAATTGGATACCCAACTTGTAATAATTATGGACATTTTGATTCTCATTGATAGCAATTTCATTAGGTTGAAGATGAAATGTGATGGTTACGAACCCAATTTGAAGAGATGAAGTAAGGAGGCCTTCCAATTCCTTGTTTTCCATCTTCCTTTGTTTATTTAGTTTCTCTAATGGCTCAACATGAAAACTCAATGCTCCCAAATTTGAGCATTTCAATAAAGGCAATAGAACATGAGGCAATTTCTAGGATAGTGATGATAATACTTCAATTTAATTTGCATGTGTTATAAAGTTAGTCGAATTTAGGGTGTTTTCTATAGAATATTCACAATCAAAAGTCTTTATGTATATGTGATTTTGCTTCTTTTTACTCTAGAGGAACTGGCTCCTATCCAGTCTAATGTAAAATATGGTCACTTACATAGCATTGTGTTAGTGTCAGTCTTTGTAGCCTTCCTCCAATGATCAAACATACTCTTACAAAGTGATTTTAAGGTGTCAAGGTCAAGTTTTGTCATTTCAGTGAAGTCTTCAAGCAAAATTTGGTCACTAGGTATTAGGTCTAGGGTTTGTTTTCACTCCTTTCAAAGTTGTCCAAATGTTGGTCAATGTCACCATTCTGTTGAGTGTACCATCATTTAGAAGGTTGTCATCATCATGTCAGGTTCCAATGGGTTATTTTACACCTTGTTCATGCTTCAGTTGTGCCTAGGTAAGGTTCATTTCCCTCTCCTAGGGTTTTGAAGGTAATTTCTCTTAGATGGTCAAATCATCAACAAAACTTGTATCTTGATGTTCATACACCTTCCCCTATCCTTAATGTAATTTATTAAACACTTCCCATCACTGATATCTCTCAAATTCCTCATTTTCCCACAAACCCTAGTTTATTGCTACAATTTGACAATTTTCTAGATTGGTCCTATGTTTAGCCCTTTTTGACCCCTTCTCCTCACTCAATCTTTGAAATTCTACTTTCCCCTACTTCCTAACATCCCTCCCTACTTCCCAAAAATTTCTCAAGAATTTAGAAGCTCCTTATCCCTTTCATTTCACTTCATTTCGACAAATCCCTTGTTTCACACATCGGGATAGGTTTTACTCCAATGATGTTTTTGAGCAAGAAAAGATGTATTTGGGAAACTGAGAAAGTTTTTTGTCCATAATAGGCCAAGGAACCTCCTTCACTTTTTACACAGGTGTCATGATTTTAGAGAACTATCAAAAATACAGTTACCTCAGGAGAATTGATGCACCTCTGAAGTGACCTTGGGAAAATCAAGATTTCTCCTAGCTTGGTTGGCCAAATGACTTGCTTGATGAGTCAAATGATAACTAGAAACAAGGAGATTTCCAATGAGCTATCATGAGCTCAATTTGGGGTTGAGGAAGGCCTTCAAAAGTTGACTGCAATAGCACTCTGCCTTTAGGCAGCCTCATTTTGCACATTTTGACCATTCTTGGGATATTTGACTTTTGATAAGGAAAATTAACACAAAATTGAAAAATTCAAGTTGGGTTGGAAATTAGACTCAATACGCTTTCCAACGAGCTATCGTGCACCCAATTTGGACACTAGGAAGGCCCTCAAAACGGTCTGCAAAAAGGTACAATGCACTGGCGCGACGCACCTGTCAACTAAGCTCAAAAACTCATTTCATTACCTTTCCAAGCCTCCAAATTTGCAAACAACCTCTCTACAAGTAAGTAAATATTCCTAAGTGACATTTCAAGAGATTTGATCATCTTAGATGGTGCTTTGATAGGTGCAAAATCAAACCTTAGTTTGTTGCTCAGTTGCACTACAAAAACTGTCTAGGGTTTTCAAAAGTTGTCATTCTTGTTGTTATTCCCCTGCATCATTTTTACATTTCCCAAGTCTCATTTCCCTTACCCCTCTCCCATTCACACTCATCCTACTCCTTTATCCCCAAAACCCTAAAAATCGTAGCCCAATACCCTACTCCCAAACCCTAACTCCCACATCCTACTCTTTCACTACTCCTACTTCCCTATCAAACCCTTATCCTACATTCTAAAACCCTATTCACTCCCCTCATTCCCCTCATTCCCTAAAACCTCAAAACATCCACTCCCTCAAGCACTCATCATCCCCATACACCTCACTCATCTTATCTTTTAAAATATTTTCATACTCTTCTTGTCCCCACCTCATCCCTTCATTCATCATCAGCTACTACATCATTAAAACCTATGGAGAGGGACCTCAGATATTTTCATCAGTGCCTTAGGAGGAAAGAGGATCTTCAGGACAACAGGAGGTCAAAGAGATTGATTCCTTGAACAAGAAATTGATGTTGATCGTGAATCTTGGTTCGAAAGGGAAAATATGCACTTGGAAAAGATGCTAGAGAAGGCCAACAGAGAGAAAAAGATGTTGAGGCAAATGGCCTACCACTACTTGGCGAGAAACAAGGTATGCAAAGCAAGAATCAGGATTTTGAAGGCCAAGTTGAAGAAAGCATCGAGGAAGTGAAAAGAGCAATATAGACTTCAGATCTTGGCTAAGACTTCCTTGGCCCAACACAACGCTTAATGAAGGACACTCAACCCAAATTTCAAGAAATTTGGGACACTTATTGCAATTTTGAAATTTTTGGCCTAAAAAACAGGTTTTTTTGCCTGATGTGTCGGGCCACTTGGCGCACGCTTTTGCTAGACACCTCCTTTTGAGGAAAACTCAACATTTTTGGATTTTTCATGGAAAAATATGAATGCCCACAAATGGCGAAGAAATTTTGTCAAGTTTTGAGCTTCCGAAAAGGTCAAAAATACCTCAAAAATGACCTTTCTGCCCCTTTTTGGACACACAGGAAGCAGTGTTGGGAGAACTCAGTTTTGGAGGGGCAAAAGGAGGCCAAATTCAGAAATTCCACCTGTTCTGGAAAGTAGATAGGTAGATCTTCCAAACAAGTGCACTTGGAGAAAATTTGGTGCATGGGAAGACCTCCAAAATCAGCTACAAAAAGGCACTACACATAGAGAAATCAACATGGCGCATAGGATGAAATTTGCTCATTTTGGCCAAAAAACTCTGTTTGTCGCCTAGTTTCTTCACAATTTGACTTTTCTCTTTCTAATAGTCAAACTTATGATGTAATTTAACGTGACTTGATGGATTTTGATGTAATTATGCTAAATTTTCACTCATAGAGGTAGATTCATCCATGAAAAGGTAATTTGCAATTGAATGAATTAGTTCCCTAGTTTTTAGAAGCAAGTTGTTCCACTGCCTACTTTTTAGTTCTCAGTTTAGACTTTGTTGGAATAGCTCCTAAACTTCTGAGCTCGACCCCTAAAGGATAGGATGAGTTGTTTATTGCCTATATCTACTTGTTTTTCAATCATTAGCAAAGGTTGGACTTTTGGAAAAGCTTGGAGCGTTATTGTATACTCATTTCAACAGTTTGGCAAAGGAATAGACCAGGGTTTGCAACACTTTATGGGATTCTTGTGGCAACTTGATTTGGTATTGTGTTTCCTTCTATAATTGAAAGTTTACATGTGTTTTATGTATGCCATTATCTCTTTTTGTTCATCTTAACTAAATGAAACAAGGATAAAGGTAGAATTCATTGATTTGCAGTGCTCTACCTAGGGTTTTGTTTAGTTGTTTATGTTTTATGTTGTTTGAAGAGGATCCCTGAGACTTTCATGCCCTCTTCAACTCCTCACCAGTCTAAAATCTCTCCATCTCACTCAACTTGAAGTACCAAACCATGTGCCTACCTCGCCCCATAGAGATCTCTGCAAAACTGAGCCTCATTCCCCGGACCCAAATCTGCCTTTCACATTTGAGCCAACAAAACATTATCAAATTCAATCAAACTCTTCTACACACATACCTAGCCTAAAATTATTCTTCACATCAGTCATCTCAAGCCTCATTGATCATATTTTGCTAAGATTGACAAGGAGAGAGCCCTCTCCCGACCTGGTAGGGCTAGCTACTAGGTTAAGCGTGGTTTGATGTTATCCTAGATCCTACCTTTCTCAACCTGAGGTAGATTTAGGCACTAACACATTGAAAACTAATGCATCTTTGTTGCATGCTTCAATTGTAGATTTTGATAAATAAATTCTATCAATTACAACTAAAAAATGGAAAGGAAAGTCAACACGTAATGCAATAAATGGTTATCTAAAATAGGATGACTAGTTTTAATTAAGGTTGTTTTAATAACCATTCTAATGTATCGAAGCTCCTAGCTTTGATTCAAAAGGCCATATTGAGTAAAATCATATTGTTTTATTTCTACTTTCCTCGGACCAAAAAATGATGATAAAGCACCTATGGCGTTAGCCTCATGGATGAAATTAACCATTGTTAAAGCTTTGGGGTGTTCGGGCTTAAAAAGCGTATACCTACTCTCTAAAGCATTGGCAACAAAAAGTGGGGTTCGATATGAGGAACAAACTTGTGGGCTTAAGCAATAAAGGCTAAAATTGTCCTCTAGATGTTAAGGTGGTGTGGAAAACATGTAAATATTAGAATGTGACTATGTTGATTTCCAAGTTGTATTTTGACCAATTTTAATTTGGATTGGACCATTATATTTTTTATCATCCATCTTGATGCTTTCAGTGTGGAAAAAGTGGAGGCATCAACTCACAGGACCATTTTTACCATTGGGGTCTAGTTTGGTAAATTTGGGTGTGAAACCTTCTAGGAGAATTTTGAGGCATCAAATGGCATTTTTTGGGGGTAAAACTTATATCGCTTTAGTGCGACACCTTTTCTTCCTATTCCACACATAGAGACCTTTACAATGATGCAAAAATTGCCTCAATCAAAATCTGTATCCAAAAGTTATGCCACTCGGAAGTTAACCTTCCTATTTTGTCCATCATAATTCAAGAGGATGTCATGCCAACCTCAATTACTCATTGAAAAGGTGCTACCACATAATCATGATGAAGAAGACTCTAGAAGAGTCCATATTCTAACTCTCTCTAAGAGTTGAAGGAGTCAAACCTAACCACTAGTAGGCTATCAAGTTATGTTATAAACGAGCCACTAGGAGAAAAAGGGGTTCCATTATTTTGTAGTGCATTTTGGTCCATAGATGAGTAGGGTAGAGAGGCTTCCATGGTCCTAGAACATGTTATTTGTGTTGTGCAATGATGGAATCAATGTCGCATCTATTCCTTACATGTTCATTTGTAGCATCAATCTAGAAAAAAGTATTATTTATCCTTAAGATCCAAATGGCGGTAGACTGCTCCCCAATGGATATTTGACTTGCGAATTGGTTTATGGGACAGCATAACTACTAAGCTCTTCCTTTTCATATAGTTTGGGGCATCTAGCATTGTAGGAAAACTAAAATATTTGAGGAGACCACCCCTCAAGTGCGACACACAAGCTTAAAGATTGTGCAACACTTCATGGAGATCGGGCCTTGGTCTTCGATCACACATCACAAAATTTGCAGATGCAGAGAAGCTAGATTGTCTAACCTAGTTGGTTTCTTTTATGGTGCTTCTATTGGAGGCTCATGCGATTGTGGAGATCATATCACACTGGACAATGGATTGTCATATCACTTTTGGTTGTCAGGAGGCAAGGGTACCCAATAACAGAGTTGAGCTACTCGCCATTTGGGGTATTCTAAAATGTGCCTCTTGGTTGGCCATCAATGAGCTTGAGGTATTTGGGGACTCCAAATCCATTATTGAATGGTTGCAGGGTCTAACCAACTTTGTAACCCCTCTCTCTTCCACTGGATGCAAAAAATCTACTCTTTGAAGTCCTCCTTCAAACATATTCAATTCGCCCACATATACAGAGAGTAGTGTAGAAATTAGTTTGTAGATTTGCAATTGCTCATGAAGTTTTAATCAAATTCACAAGACACAAACCTACTCTACTGTTCTGTGGACATTAATTCACAATTTAGAAAAAAACAAATCTCAGAAATTTAAGAAGAAATAACACACATGCAACAAGTATTTTTATTTGGGGAAAGCAATTTGCTAAAAACCCCAATTCCTGCTTGCATTATTCAAATGAATAGAGATTTATTACAATTTCTTTGCTCAATTGAGCACACCTTGCAAGTGCTTAACCTATCTCTCTGCTCACTAAATGCCTCTGACCCAGACTTAGTGAAAATTTTCCTCTGCTTGATCTCCTATTTCCTTGCATTGTTCATAGAGGAATTAGGCCCCTACTAATTAGGAAATTCCTCAAATTGAATTGTGCAATTCCTTAGGTTGATCATCTGACTGCATGCAACAATTGTACACTCAAGACTAGCCTACAACTGGTAGTACACTACCTTGGAATCTCCACCTCAATTGGGTAACTCGAATTCTCTGCATGCACTATCTATTTTGGGTTGATTAATCAATTAACTAGATTATCAGTGAGTTTGACTGAAGTTCCACTCCACTGCTTAACTGACCTTCCACTAGTTCCTCCAAAAGTTGGAACTAGTTTAACTGAAAACAACCTGAGATAATTGGCCTTGATTGCTACAAATTAGCAATCACACATGCTAAACTGAACTCTAACTCCTCCAACTCTAATTTGCTGAGTAAATTGGGTGACACAAGCCATGTCACACAAGTTAACATCATCCAAGTTGTTCATTGATGTGGAAATTCAATTTTTCTCAATTTAATCAAGGCAAAACCAAATTGAGAATTTATTGTTGCATTTTTTAACAAGCAGAACTTGGCGGCTAATCAATTATCCAAAAATAGATTCTCCACCTTCCCATGTGTTTTCTTCTACAACGCCTTTGTTGGTGGTGCCCTACTGAGTGACAATTATTTATATATCTAAGGGTGGCTCGCTTCCATGGATCTGGGGACCTCTTGATAACACCTACTTTTTGTTCCTGCATTGGACACATGACTTCCTCCCTATGGAATGATCATTTTTTATGAAACAAGTCTTCTTTACATAGTTTTTTTTTTTTTTGGTCTATTTATATGTTCTAGTATTTCTGATTATGTCTGAAGTTGTATTGGCATTATCCACTCAGTCTAGAGAAGCACCCTCCTTTTTGCTATCTACGACAACGCTTTCTATCGATTAATTGGATGTAGCCCCGAGGAGTGCAAATGTGGTACTCACTCATGGTTTTGCTTTCTAACAACTTAACAGTGGACATAGAAACATGATCATTGTATTTGCCTTTCAATACATAAAAGTTGGATGACTTTTTCTTACTAAAAACAAAACAAATGAGTTGAGTAGTCGAGAGGGATAGGGAGAGAGCACACTGAGATAATTTGTGCACTATAGTAGCCCACAGGGTCACAAGCCTTACTTCTTTGTACTCGCAACCATTTTCTATTGAGAGAAGGAAAGCAGAGCAGGCTCACTTTGTAGTTGGGTTTTGTCCTGAAATGGTTTCCCGGGATATATTTTGTGTTAATCATGGTTTGTGAATTTTTATTTCATTGTTCTCTATTTCATGCATAAATATAAATTGCATGTATATGCAATATACAATAGTCTACAGATCCATAAATATAAAGAGAAATAAACCATCATTGGATTTTTAGGCACAATATATCAGATTTGTTGTAATCAATTGTCTAGTGAAATATCCACAACAATTTACAGATCAAATGTATACTTCAACAACTTACCATATTGTAAAAAGGTTTTATCCCACATGTATCATATAATTCATTTTCCTTTCACTCTCTAGTATATAATAAAGGTTAAGGAGACTCTTTTATGTGTACAAGTGTGCAAATGTAATGAACTTTAATGCTTACGAGGGGATGTAGCCTTGTAGGACTAGGGAGTTTACGTGGAGAATAAAGTAGTTTCTTCAATGGATGTTTATCCACACTAGGGTTTTACCATGTAATCCCTATCTCTCCCTTCTTTTGTCTGGTATTGTTTATTTATTTATTCTATGATGCTTTTATAAGAGATTAAATTGTGTAAATCTTAATGCACATTTGGTTGCAAGTACTTTCTCTCTCTTCTTGCGAAGCAAAGTACAAGGCATCCAGAGAAACAACTAAAGAAGTATTGTGGCTCTGACATGTTCTTACGGAGCTTGGACTAGTTTAAAATACTCCTACTAAGCTAAGATGTGATAATCAGGGTGCAAGCCAACTTGCTTACAATATAGGTATGTCTCTAAGACCAAACACATTGACCTCGATACTCACTACATTTGAGATTTTGTAGTCTTCACCAAATCCATAACCAAGGTGAAGTTTCTCCAACTTTTTAACTTATTGAGGATGTAGGAAGCTGTTGTCAAGAGGGGATATTAGTTAATGACATCTTCCTCCAACTATGATTTTAGGCCTCTAGTCATCATTAAGGGCAATGTTAGCATGTGAACATATTAATGATTTCTTAGTGGTCTCTTGACCAAGTTGAGTCTCCAACAACTCACCATATTGTAAAAGGTTTTATCCCATGTATATCATGGGATTCATTTCCCTTTCACACTCTAATATATAATAGAAGTGAAGGAGACCCTATTGTGTGTGCCAGTGACTAAATGTAACGAGCTCTAATGCTTATGTGGGGTTGTATCCTTTTATGATTGGGAGTTTACATGAAGAATAAAGAATTCACTTATGTGGATGTTTCCCCACACAATATTTTTACCACATAATCAATGTCTCTCCATTATTTTATCTTACATTGTTTATTTATTGTTCTTGACTGATGTTTTACATAGGATACTAGACCTTGTAGACCTTTATCACATGTTAATGAATATTTGTGAAATCTAACATTGAAGGGGGTGTTAAATGGATCCATCATCTAAGAAGCCATAATAAATGTATTTCCTCTTATTGGGGCTTAAGTCCTCAAGAGGAAAGATCCAGGAATATGGAGAAAGGATAACCATGTACTTCCTAATCACCTAGTATGGGACCTCAATAGGAGAGGATTCTTCTTTCTAAACCAAATCACAAGAAGGGATTATTCTACCCAATAATTTCAATGGATGTCCTAGTAAGAAATAAGAATAGAGGGTGATTATGCACCCTTATGGAATAATTATATCAAAGCTTTGTGAAATATATTTGTCTCTCCCTTAGACCAAGAAAATAAATTGCTTTGTTCCATCAACCCCATCAGTTAATATGTACTAAGGCTAGGATACTCAACACTTGACAAGGAAACTAGAGTTGATCTTCCACCATGGTGAAGTTAAAAGCTCTAGATGTAGAATTTCCGTTGTAGATCAACGGATTATGCAATATACTAAAGCAAAATACAAGATCTACTTCTACAACAAACTTGCAGAAGCTTAATTGAATTTGAGCAAGATCAAATAGAACACATATAACTGAGAATGAGAAAACAATCACACATGAACACATAAGAATACTCTAGGGAAAGCCTCAGCTAAAAACCTTGATCTCTATATTATCATACAAGTGGAAATATGTTTAGATTACACAAAGCATTAGCTCACAAGCTATCCTGCTCTCAGTACAATCCAACAATACAACTCACAGACTGAATAGACACAACATATGCCTTCCCTTAGCCCTCCAAGCCTCCTGTTTCCTTGTGCAGTTTCTCCTGGGGTCCAATGCTGCCACTTGTGTGAATTGGCCTCATCACACACTCATCAAACTCAAAAGTAATTGTGCAATCTCCAAGGAATGAATTCTTTTACATGCAAGAGATATCCTCCATGGAATATTCCTACAACTGATAGTACACAGTCCCATCATCTAATCTCAACTGGGTCTCTGACTGAACTAACATGCATGAGCTATTTATGAGAGAATATTCAGTCATCTGAAGTGCAGCAATTACATGCATGCATGAATTAACTAACTGAACTCACAATTAGTTCAACAAAATATTTGAACTAATCTAACTGGACTTAACTCAGATAACTGAGCTAACTAGTTACAACTCAAAGTACAACTCATCCTAATCTCCTTTAATCAAGGGATAACTTCCTCAATCAACGGAGAAATTGTTGCATGTCTTCACGTAGACTTCATGTTTGCTTTCCTACAACTAATTAACTCAAGATGAATTAATTAATTATTTTACAAACAACTGCTAAGATCAAATTCGAATTTTAATTCTCAATTTTAGTTTAGGGACTAACTAAAATTGGAATGTATCCCAAAATGTTATTTATAGCAGTGTTATTTTTAGCACTTCTATTTTTAGCATTTCTTGTTGCTATTTTCAACACTCCCTCTCAACAAGAAAGGGATTATCAATCATCCCAATCATGTTTTTGTGGAATTCAAACTTTCATTTTAACAATGCCTTAGTCAAAATATCTGCATCCTGTTCCTCGGTCGAAACATATAACAACAACATGATCCTCTTCACTACACAGTGTCGAAGATGATGGTACTCGATATCAATGTGCTTGGACCAGTCATGAAATATTGGATTCTTAGAGAGTTTGATACAACTCTGATTATCGTAGTAGATCACAGTTGGATCCATCCTCTGACCAAACAATTCCACTAGAATCTTCCGCATCCAAATGGCCTTCCATGCTGCCTGAATGGCAGCCATGTATTCAGCCTCTGCTAAACTAAGTGCAATTGACCTCTGTTTCCTGCTGTACTAGGAAACTGCAGCTGAACCAAGGTTGAAGATTCCTCCAGAAGTGCTCTTCCAACCTGATGGACTCGCTGCCTAATCTGCATCTGTGAAGCCTTGAAACTTCACTCCCTTTGTTCGTCTGTACCATAATCCATATTGAGATGTGCCTCTGAGGTATCTCAGCACATGCTTCGCTGCCTTCCAAAATAGCTTGGTAGGCTAAACGATAGCTTGACTCAGCTGGTTCACAGCAAAGCATAAGTCTAGTCGTGTCTTCACTAGATACATAAGTGAACCCACAAGCTGTCGATAAACAGTAGAAGCTACTACCTCACCTGAAGTAGCATCCTCCTTCCTCCAGTTCCTAGCTAGAAGAGTCTGCATGGGCTTGCACTTCTCCATGTGAAAGCGCTTGAGTATCTCATTGGCATACTTGCCTTGAGACACAAATACTTCCCCATCTTTCTGCCACACTTCCATGCCTAGAAAGTAGTGCATAAGACCCATGTCTTTCATCTCAAACTCTCTTGCAAGGTCCTCCTTGCAAGACTTGATCAACTGATCATCACTTGTCAAAATCAGATCATCCACATAAAGAATAATGATCAATGGCTTACCTTCTACCATGATGTGGTAAAGGTTCGCATCTGCTTCACTCTTGGTGAAGCCCAACTCGTTGAAATAGCTGTCGATCCTAGTGCACTAAGCACGAGGTGCTTGCTTCAGCCCATACAAAGCCCTCTTGAGTCAACACACATGTGACTCACGATCTAAGGTCTCGAAACCTTCTGGTTGCTCAATGTACACCTCTTCCTCAATCTTCCCATTAAGGAACACGGTCTTCACATCCATTAGATGGATCTTCCAACCCATCTAAGCTGATAATGCCAACATCAATCTAATAGATGAGTACCTTTCTACTGGAGCAAAGGTCTCATCGTAGTCAATCCCCTTGACTTGTGAGAAACCACGGGCAACAAACCTTGCCTTGTATTTCTCAACACTGCCATCAACTGCCTACTTTACCTTGTAAAGCCATTGGGAACTCACCACTGACTTGTCCTGAGGTCTTGGGACAACATCCCCCACACTGTTTCGAATGATAGAGTCATACTCCTCTACCATTTCATCAAGCCAGACTAGTTGCTACACTGCCTCCTCGAATGAAGAAGGTTCGGACTCTACACACTCCCCAACCAGGGCCATGTAACCAGTGTACCACTCGGGTGACCTCCTCTGTCTGCGCTGAGAAGATGGTTGTCCCACATTCTCTCGCGCATCCATCATCAACCTGTCAGCTTCCCTTGAGCGTTTTGCCCATCTCTGGAAGACTTAGTATGAGTGGATGTCTCCACTCCCAGATCCTCTGCATGCGGCTACTCCGCATCAATCTGAGGCTCCTCCTCCTTAGGAACTGAAAGTTCCTCCTCTGCATGTAACTTGAGCTCCCTCTCAAGTGATACTCGCATGGCTTTTTGCTCGTCAAACTTCAGATCTCTGCATACCACTGTCCTCTAACTAGTAGGCAGGAACACCCGATAGTTGTGGGGTGTATCAGTGTAACCCACAAGTATCCCCAACTCAACTGTTAGAACTAGCTTCCTCCAGGCATCTTTGGTCACATGGCAATAAATCGATGGTCCAAAGATCCTGAAGTGACTCACATCTAGTCGCTTCTCGAAAAATGCCTCCATAGGTGTCTTCATCCCCAGTATATGGTGCGGGCTTCTGTTATGCAAGTATACTGTTGTATTGCATGCCACAACCAACACATGAAGTGGTAGGCTTTGGTCATGCAACATTGCTCGAGCTGCTCCCACAATCGATCTGTTCTTCCTTTTGGCCACCCCATTCTATTGTGGGTTGTGGGGTGATGTCAACTCCCATTTAATTCCTTCTACAATACAGAAGTGCTTAAACTTTTGGGAGACATACTATCCACCATTATCGCTACGCAAGGCTTTTATTTTCTTTCTAGATTCTTTCTCTGCCAAGGCTTTAAACTCACAAAACCTTAAGAAGGTCTGATCCTTCTTTTGCATAAAGTAGATCCAACATCTACGAGAAAATCATCAATAAAAATAACATAGTACCTTTGTTTAGTGGTGGAGGCTGTAGAGAATGGTCCACAAACATCTGTGTGAACTCGCTCCAGGATTTCTCCAGCTCTACTATCTCGATCCTGAAAGGAAGATTTCACATACTTATCCAAGGTACAACCTTTGCATGTATCCGTCTGCTCCAGTTTTCCCTTGGGAAGTCCGGTAGAAATCTGTTGCATGATCTTTGAGGCCCCATGGTGCAAGTGGTGCAATATTTTATGCCATAGCTCGCCAACATCTTGGCTTTGCACCACCTCTGCTTCGGAACTCAATGCAACACAGTTGTCTACCTCCAGCTTGAAGAGATTCTTTACTCCAATCCCAATCCTCTTGGTCTGTCCAGTACCGATATTCCTTAGGAATACCTTTCCTTTACTAAATACTACATCATAACCTTTATCTTCTAGCATAGCGACAGGCACAAGATTCTTCTTCAGATCAGGTACATACTTTACGTCAATCAGGGTGAGAGGAGCTCCATGCTCCCTCTAAAACACAACCGTACCTTCACCTGAAACATGATATTTTCCATCATCGCCCATCTGGATCCGCATCTGGAGATCCTTCTCCTCCAGGGTACTGAAAAGATTCTTGTCACTGGACATGTGGAAAGAGGCTCCACTGTCCAGGTACCAAACACATCCCACCATGGATGAAACCATGCATGCGATGAGAGAGAAATCCAACTCGAATTGTGAGGCCAGTGCCTCATTGTCTGATCCCTTCTTGGATTTCTTCTGTGGACAATTCGTAGCATAATGGCCCACCTCATGACAATGAAAGCATCACAATTTCAATTTGTCAAACTTCTTCCCACTATGGGAAGAACTGGATTTGGAATGGGATGCCTTCCCTTTCCCTTTGCTCGCCTTATTCGTTAAGGCTAGATTTTCTTCATCATCTTGTTTTGATGAAGATCCATCTCTGGTGCTTCTTCTTATCTCCTCTTGCATCAGATCCAACGAAAATCATTTCCAATCTGGCAATTTCTCTCTTCCATTAACCGAGTCTTGCTAGCTATGCCAGCTCTTAGGAAGACTGAGGAGAGCAAGACTCACCATGTCATCATCGGCTGTCATGATCCCTACACTTCTAAGCTCATCCCTGCAGGTGGTGAGCTTGTTCACACTTGATTCTCCGAAGCTTGTCTTTTAGCGCCAACTTCCTCTAATCGTTGTTGTTCTGATATAGATCTTTCAATGTTTTCCACATCGAAAATGGTGTCTCCTTCCCATGGAGGCTCGAGACAATGTGGTCTCAAACTCCCTCCAGGAGGATTCTCCTCGCTCTAGCCACACATTTCTTCCATTCCGCCAATTTTGTAGCATTAGCCGCTGCTGGCTTGGGGACTTCTTGATCAATGAAGTCCTTTAGACCGTTGTCCTCTAATATTTCTTCCATGCAATCCTTCCAGGCTATATAATTCGAGCTTCCATCAAGGGCATACTCGAGTCTTAAATCGTTGAATGCCATTGGTGAAATTTTGAGATGTGATAAGATTTCGAATTCTATAATTAGGAACTTGAAACTTTGAACTTCTCCCTTCTTTGTATACTATTCTTCGCTTTGATCACCTATGCTCTAATACCATGTAGAATTTCCCACTATAGATCAACATATTATGCAATATACTAAAGCAAAATACAAGATCTATTTCTACAACAAACTTGCGGAAGCTTAATCGAATTTGAGCAAGATCAAATAGAACACATATAACTGAGAATGAGAAAGCAATCACACATGAACACAGAAGAATACTCTGGGAAAGCCTCAGCTAAAAACCTCGATCTCTGTATTATCATACAAATGGAAATATGTTCATATTACACAAAGCATTAGCTCACAAGCTATCTGCTCTCAGTACAATCCAACAATACAGCTCACAGATTGAATAGACACAACATATGCCTTCTCTCAGCCCTCCAAGCCTCCTATTTCCTTGCGTAGTTTCTCTTGGGGTCCAATGCTACTACCTGTGTGAATTGGCCTCATCACACACTCATCAAACTCAAAAGTAATTGCGCAATCTCCAAGGAATGAATTCCTTTTGCATGCAAGAGATATCCTCCATGGAATATTCCTACAACTGATAGTACATTGTCCCATCATTTGATCTCAATTGGGTCTCTGATTGAACTGACTTGCATGAGTTATTTATGAGAGAATATTCAGTTATCTGAAGTGCAACAGTTACATGCATGCATGCATTAACTAACTGAAGTCACAATTAGTACAACAAATTATTTGAACTAATCTAACTTGACTTAACTTAGTTAACTGAGCTAACTAATTACAACTCAAAGTACAACTCATCCTGATCTCCTTTAATCAAGGGATAACTTCCTCAATTAATGGAGAAACTATTGCATGTCTTCACATAGACTTCATGTTTGATTTTCTACAACTAATTAACTCAAGATGAATTAATTAATTATTTTATAAACAACTGCTAAGATCAAATTCGAATTTTTACTTCTCTAATTTAGTTCAGGGACTAACTAAAATAGAAAGGTATCCCAAAATGCTATTTATAGCAGTGTTATTTTTAGCACTTCCATTTTTCATTCCTTATTGCTATGTCCAACACTGGTACCCAAATTGCTATTTATAGCAGTGCTATTTTTATCATTTCTTGTTGCTATTTTCAACACTCCCTCTCAACAAGAAAGGCATTCAAATCGAACCTGATCTTGAACCTTTGGAATTTTGTGCATGCAACACTTCTCCCTAGTGTTGATGCTCTAGCAACTCTAGAAACAAAAAAAATCTCCCAACTGACCTCCCTGTTGGGCTAGAAGCGCCCTCTGATGTTGAAGCTTCCTCTTCCACTGAAAAGTGCTCCCTATATCACCTTTGAGCTGCTGCAACACTCCATGCATCTCG
>APFE031570880.1:3380-38271 GCA_000404065.3 Pinus taeda
TCTTTGCTTATGAGAACTCTTGTATTGAGAATGTCCATGTAACATGTATGTATGAATACCTCCCTAGTTAAGACGGAGTGTTGAAATTAGTGTAACTAGGTTTGGGATTCATAATATAAATGATGTAGTTTTGTATCAAGAAATTTTTTATATTATTGCTTGAGTCATAGGTTTCATGCTCAAGAAGTTTCTTGGTCTATTTGTGCCTCCCATTGAGAGCCTTAGGTTGAGTTATGTAAAATGAAGACAATCATGTATTGTTACACTCGTAAATATAATTTTTGTAAGTCAAAAAGTCCTTCTAGATCATAAATACTCCAAAATGTACCCACCGAATTTATGCAAATAATTCACTTGAAATAATTTATTTGAACAATTCTACAAGCCTCCTATTATGTCGGCCTAATCAAGGGATCACGTCGGCCTAGAGATGAGGAGACAAGCCTATATAAAGGCAACGTTGATACCTCCTCACAACACATTCATCTCACTCACACAAGGAAGGATAAACGAAGAGAAAAGGTCGAAGAAGAAGAAGTAGCTACAATCCAAGAGGAAGTATGTTCCCTCATCTGAATTCACCAAGAAGTCTATTCACACGTGTGGCATTCAAATATGAACTAGGGAATCATTTTGTATGGTTGTCTTGTTGGGTTAAAGGTTCAATCTTGAAGTGTTTTGAAGGAGAAAGCTATCTAGAATAAGCTTGCAAGGAGAACGAGGTCATAGGAGAGCTAGAATAGCCCTAATGCTCCTCGCACATATTCACTGTATACTGAAGCTTGCAGATCTGTCCTCTCTGTTCTAGAACACTCACTCTCTCAACATCAAGGAGGTTCATTTCAAGCTCAAGACAAAGGGTCATGATATGTAAGATAAATCGACAAGGAAATAGAAGGTATACGAAGGCTAGGTGAGCCTATCCTTGATTAGATTTGCTGACAGTCATAGTGATGTTGCAAACCTGTTGTACTGTCCGGAATTGCTGAAGGAAACAACTTGTTTGGGTACATTTTGGAGGTATTGTCATTTTGATGTTGAAGGTAGTCTTGAGTCAAAGTTTGGGTCTTAGACATCATCAATAAAGATTCTATAAGAAAGAGTTCAACGGGTTTGTCCTCTCACGATTTGGAGAGGTTTTAGCCCTGGCTTGGTTCCAATATCTTGTGTACTTATGCATTGTTGATCTTCTTGTTTTGATAGTTGGTTGATGATATTTACACATGTTAATAATAAGAAGAAGAATATGAGAAAAATAATATCACAAGAAGTTATCATAGTTAAGAGAAATCGAGTTATTAAATTGCTCTAGATTTCTCAACAGAGGGGTAAACTCCTTTATCATGTGCTTGTTGTGTGTTGTATTTTGATGTTCTTCATTTTTATTTTATTGTTGTTCAGCATATGTTTTATGTTAAATTGTTTCTAATACTTACATAAGAAACTCTCGTGGGAATCAGTTAATTAAGCAAAAATATTGAATCCTTAAGTACTTGATAAGCAAATGATAAGAATATTGGGTTTTATTCTAAATGGGGAATTAGCATAGCATTACTAATCTGCTCCATTTCAAATCACCTACTTTGATATTTTGTACTTCTTCCTATGAATATGATATCTCTTGATCACTGCATTGAGTATTCATGGCCATGAATCAGAATTCTTCTTGGTCTTCATCGAATTCATATTTATCATTTTCTTCCAATGAGTTGCTATCTTTCTTTAAATAAAGGATTTTCCTCTTGACGGATCTTGCCTTCCTATTTTCATGAAATTTGCTTCTACTTTTATATTTATGAGATTTGCTTCTATCTCTATATTCTTCTTCATTGTCACTATCTTCCAATTTTGCATGTGGACATTTACAAGCATAATGACCTATCCTACCACATCTAAAACATTTGAATGGTAGTTTACCTTTATACTTCTAGATCATTTTTTTTAATTCTCACAAATTGAGCTTCGCATTCATCTGATTCAAAGCTGAAGTGATCATGGTCCTTGTTTCCTTTCATATTTTTTTATGCTTTGAACGTTTCTTCCTTTAATCTTGACTTCTCCTTTCCTATTCTCATCTCATATGCAGTGAGGATTCCATGTAGTTCATCCATCTACATATTTTTCAGTTCCTTCATTTCTTCAATAGTTGAAACCTTTGGATTAAACCTCAATGAAAGATATCTCAAATTTTCTGAACAATTATTGGTCCTTCAATTTTTTTCACCCAATCCTCCAATAGCATTCAAAACTTCATCTACTCAAAGGAAAGTAAACCTAGGATGTCTTCTTCTTCATTCATATTTAAAATTTCAAATTGCATTATATGATTTTGAAGTGTATCCCTCTTTACCTTTTCATCTCCTTCATATATGGTTTGAATCGTGTTCCAAATTTTTTTAGTAGAGCCACACTACATTTCCTTGACAAATTATGGATTAGCAAGACCACTTAGAATGGCAATCATTACTTTGGCATTATGTACAAAAACATTTTTCTCAACTGCATTTGTTGGAGGAATTTTTGGAACTTTATAGTCATCTACTATATAAATCCATACATCAACACTAAAATACATTAGATATGACCTCATCCTTATCTTCCAGAAAGCAGAATGTGTTCCATCAAAGAGTGGGTCTCTTTTTTTGTAAGAGCTCCCTTTGAGATCCTCCTTCTAGTATTTAGATTGATTCTGAAGGAACCTACTCTAATACCAATTGTTGGATTCACAATTATGTGAAGAGGGGGGTAAATCAGTATAATGGAAATTTCTACTTATTTAAAGCAAAACGAACATCGTAAAATATCAATCTCATAAACTAAACAAGTAACACAAGGTATATGTGAAAGCTCTTAGGGGATAAAATCACAAAACTTCTTTATATGAAAGATCTTGTAGGCACCAACATATAGGAGACACCAATCCCCTATGTTGTTTTGTAGTCACCAACATACAAAAGACACCAATCCTCTATGTTGTTTTGTAGCCACCAACATACAAAAGACACTAATCCCCTCTGCCACTTTATAGGCAATAACTTACAAGAGACACTAATCCCCTCTACTGATTTGTAGGCACCAAACTACAAGAGACATAAATCTTGTCTATTGTTTGGTATGCACCAACCTAAAAGAGACATCAATCCCCTTTTTTTCTTTGTACACACCAACCAACATGAGACATCAGTCCCCTTTGCTACAAATATTTGTAGGCACCAACCTACTTCATTGAGTCTACTTGCTTCTTTAAATGTTTGTTAGTTGCTTCTTCTTTCACCAAGTTTGTTTGTTGCTTTTGTCTTCACCACATCTATTAATTTCTTATGCCTTCACCAAGTCTACTTGTTGCTTCTTCCTTCACCAAGTCTACTTTGCCCAAAACTTGTTTTTTTGGGTTCTTCTAAGGAACGAACTTACATAACATGCCACATATCCAATTCTGCAAAACTAGTGCTAAATATAGAGATCTAGAGATATTTTCTCTGTCTCCTCCATATTTTGCTGTCTAAAACATCATAGAAATAAATTTATAACTAAAATACCAAGTTGACTTGTTTGAAGTAGATTTTATGAGAATTCAGGAAGCCTAATTTCCTCAAACCATATCTCTGAAATTATAGTGAAACGAAGTTTGAAAGCTATACTACATGTACCTTGACATCTCTTCTCAATTTCATCTAGATTTTAGATTTTGAATATCATAGAAAGAAAGGTATAACAAAAATACAAAGTTGACTTGTTTGAAGAAAATTTTATGAGCATTCTACGAAATTATAAGGAATTCAGGTCTTGAATTTTAACTACAAGTACATGAAAATATTCTATCTGTATATTCTAAGTTTCATGTTCTGAAACATATCACAAGAAAAGTTATAGTGAAAATACTAAGATGACATGTTTGAAGAATATTTCAAGCACATTCAGGAGGCCTAACTTCCTCAAAGCGTATCTCTGAAATTATAGCAAACCAAGGTTTGAAATTTTAACCATGAGTACATGAATATCTTCTCTATAATGAATCCAAGTTTCACAGTCTAAACCATTCTAGAAGAAAAGTTGTAGAAACAATACCAAGATGGCTCATTCACCCCATAAATTACATTTTTGCTCCCTCTTTAGACTCCAAGAATCACCCCAAAAATTAATAATCAACTCCTCTTCAAACATAAAATCTCTTCTTGCTTGGATTGGAGTTAAAATTCACTCATGTGCCATTTATTTATAGTGCTTATGCATTCACTTATAGGGTTGACTTGTAAAATTGTTTGGGTTAGCCTGCTTGTACTTTGGTTTGGTCATCCTGACAAAATATTTCATATCTCCTGATTTATATGAAGTTATATGAAGTGTCATATACTGTTGGGAATGCGTTGGAATAAGATTTCTAACCATATATATTATTCTCCAATTTGAGTTATGAAATTAAAGTAAAAATTCTGTAAATATAAGGTATTCAAAATGGCATCAAAAGTCCAAAAACAATATTTATAACAATCTTCATTTTCTGATCTTCATCTTGGACATACGTAGTGCCCCATGTCTTTGACATCAATGACAAAATATTTCCAATCTGATATATATATATATATATAATATATATTAGAGAGAGAGAGAGATGGAGAGAGAGAGGAGGAGAGGAGAGAGGGAGAATGAGTCCTTCACTCTAAAGTCATTGGATGGTCATAGCACATAACATACTAAAATATGGGGGGCATAAGGCCCTCCAAACTACTTGTTTCCCCCATCCCCATTATATGGATGGTTGTGAGACAATGGAACTATCCCCCCCTTGACAAATTTGTTGCTTTCATAATTCATCCAAAAATCTTTATTTTCTTGGGGGAATTAAAGCATGTATCTTTTTAATTTGAATTGTTATGCATTGGTTTTATTTACTTGAGAACCTTAATTCTTTGGTATTCATTGAATTATGTACAGGATCACCATGGATTTCCTTTTTTATCTATGGAAATTGGTCTTCTATAAGTATAACTATTTTAATTACCATTTGGTATAACCTAACTACCTTTAGTTTGTTTCATTTTCTTTTCATTCCCCTTAGAGAGGCATGTAGGATCATCCTTTTCTGGATACATGGAATAGTTTATTCATATTTTTCAGTTACCCTATGCCCTATGATTGAACCTTCCCTCCATGGTTTCTGTAGATTAGTGACCCTCGTTGCATATTGGTGTCCATGCCACTCGATCCTTCTTATGATTGGGAGTCAGTTAGTCTACATCCTAGATTTGAGCTTCATGCATCTCTTTTCATCCTATTGGAAACCTTACACCCCCAAAATCCGACATTTATTGTTGGTATCTATTGGATTATCACATCTCACTTGACAAGATAAATTATAATTTGTTAGTCATGTGGACCTAATTGACATCTCCATATTTTATTAGTGAATTTTGAAGAGGTCCAGAGCCTAGAAATGGAGCATTTGAATTCATTCATGGGCACCTTTGAGTAGCTTAATAGTCAAAATATTGTGATAGCCCAAGGGTGGAAGATGATCCAAGTAGATGATAAGGGAATTACAATCAAATTTAAAATAAAATGAAATCTCTCAAAAAGAGAGATCAAAGAAGATCTCAGCTTTACACATAGCTAAGACTTCAAAGAGATCTTAGGGATTGTGGGTTCAAACATAGAGATCAAGATCAACATTGGAAAAATAACATAAGTCAAAGGGTATGGAATATAAAGTTCATGAGAGTACATCTAGTGAAGTTGAACTTGTGTGCCAAGAATGACATTTTTTGAGGTTGTGATATAATGAGAAGAATAGCTTTGTTTTGGTTGTTATATTTGCTTAGTATCAATAATAAAGAGTTATGTTATGTTATACTTCCCTTATATTTTTGTTACTTCCATAAGTTTATTATTGTGCACTGTAAAATTGGTACCATGTCATAGCCTAAGGAATTATACACCTATGGGTGGATTCAATTTACTTTTGTTGAGGCATCTAAATGTAACCTTTCACTAGTGGACGAGGTAACAACCAAATTCCAATTCAATCAAGTTAAACTCCATATATTAATAATGGATATAGAAGAGAGCTTATCATGTTTGAAAAAAATTACAAGGTGGTAGAGATTCTCAATCCCCATACTCAATGTCATCAATGAGAGATGGCTAACAATTCCAAGTGGATCAAACAGTCCATAACTAACTTTGAGGGGCGCCATTTTGAACATGTTGAAAGGACTACTAATTTTTCAAATTGGCTATATAAAGGTCATTACCATAAGCAAAGATTACCTCCTAGACTTGCCAGAACACCTATGGAGAAAAAGGGGATTAAGAGGACTCCTTAGGTAAGTGTTTTAACCAAAGTTGGCATGGTTTGGTAGGATAGTGGTGTGTCATGATGGTTCCCTTTCTTTCAAATGATTCACCCTTTTTTTAGATGATATATAGGTACATCCTACTTTAAATAAGAAAGTTTAATGGACATATACCTCGACAACCCATGCAACACACTGATTTTGCTCAAGGGCCTTAATAAAGATCATTCTTATTTCCATCATCCTTCATTGTTCTATGTTGAGATCTCATTTAAGAAATGATTTGAAAACAAATGGTAGGGAAATATAGGAAGGGTAACTGCCATCTCAGCTCAACCTTGTCCCATATTAGTTTAACAAAGTATGATAGTCAAATTATCCTAAACAACTATGCTTTA
The DNA here is from genome assembly GCA_000404065.3 of Pinus taeda. Lineage (NCBI taxonomy): Eukaryota > Viridiplantae > Streptophyta > Pinopsida > Pinales > Pinaceae > Pinus > Pinus taeda. The sequence continues at coordinate 10,072 of APFE031570880.1, forward strand.
GTGGAATTTGGCAAATGAAGAGTGAAATCCATACATCATTAGAAATCCTCATGGATAACATTCTTAAGTACCAATTTCCTATATTTATTGTAGAGGAGAGGTCTCATATTGAAGAAAGGAGACCACTGGAAAGCTAGTATTTCAATACAATAATCTAAATATGACCTATAAATGTGATAAGTGTGTTAATTGGTTGTATGAAAAAATTTCAAAAGTTATAGATAAGAAGAAATAACACTTTGGTATTTCAAGATGGTTGATTTTTCCATACACTGAATTGCAAATGTGTTAAATTTTAGGGCTAGATAGTTCTTTGTTGTAGATAATTGCATTTTTTTTTAAATCAACATTTTTACATTACATTCACCCCATAACATCATATCATCATTAGAAATTATGTAGAGATAACATTAACATAAAAAATGCAATGGAATAGTAAGAAACAACAAAATAAAAGGACACACAAAAGATACACCATGATTTAGGTCAAAGACCAATTCAAAACCCCACAAGGGGGGGAACCAAAAATTAATTTGTCTTCTTCTTATATATTCATCAAATTTTCAGTTGAGATACAATCTACAACAGTAATGAGACACAATACTTTCATCATCAATCATATTAGGCCTCCTAGGGCCAAACCTAGATGGCAGCAAACAAACCTATCAAAGAGTTGCCTCTATATCACTGTAATAAGTAGTATCTAACTCTCACAAATATATTTGACATCACAAACATAAGAGTAGTGCAATATCTATCTATATATATATATATGTCATTGCCACATATCAATATTATCATTGTCAATGACACATAGCATTGTTATCATTGTCACAAAGATGTTGCCACATATCATTGTTATCATTGTCATAAAGACGTTGCGGCATATCATGTTATCATTGTCACAAAGACGTTGCCACATATCATTTTCATGTCAATGTTATATATATTATTGTTATACATCATAACCATTAGGTAATTTTCATACATCCTTGTCAATAGTTTGTTGTCTTACATTAGTGTTAATTCACGGAAGATAGGGCTTGATAATGAGCCAACTTGGCTACTCCTTACATCCTCAAAGTGATGCAGGGTTACCCCTACTTTACCCACAATATGCATGTCTTATGCATATATCTAATCTGTCCCAGGAATTTTAACTCACTAAGGAATCAAATATTCAATTCTTAAGGTTAAGGCGCCATTCATTAATTCTTATGCTGAATGATTTATTAACACCCAACATAGTTTATCCCTTCATTCAATATGCATGTATCGGATTTTAATCACCCCCTTATCCTTCATATATGACTTTATTAAAACCCTTCTTTTAAACCTTCCTTTCGGTACATTATACACCCTTCTAAACCTTCATTCATTTATTATCGGGACTTGCTCAACCCTTCTAAGCCCTCATTAGCCCTTGGCCTCATATATATAAACTTTCCCCTCTTTATGCATTGGTTATACACATATTTGACACATAAAACCTTCCATTGCGCTATTTTCCTTTATAAACCATTTACAAAGGAATCATACACAACACATACCTTTTCCGCCTTTTATACGGCCTCTGCATAGTTTTCGATGCTCCCTTTATCGTAATGGCATATCACTCCTCCGCGGGTTTCATTAACATATGCCTCTATCACATCCGATATGCGATTAACGCAATATCAGATTTCAAAACATATTCAATTGTGCATATAATGATATCGAATCCGCCAACTTCGCCTGTCACATTACTCCTCCGATCTCCGAAGTCTCGAAGCCCGATCGCTGATCAGCACTTTATTGCTATCGGTGTATTGGCCCCATCGCACATCCCTATTTCTATTGTCGTTGTCCCTTGACCTTGCGATCTCTGATTTGCGATTAGATCACGACCATTGATCTGGTCCCGATCCAACGGTCCACAATCAATCGGTAGTCGCTCGTCGCAACTATCCAAAGCTTGATTCTGATCTACCCATAAGGATTTCGCCGATGTGATTTAATCCTGGCCGTTGATCTTCTAAATCCAATGGTTACTGTGCACCGACACTTCATTTATCCGCTCTTCCTTTTTACTTAGATTTTATGTTGTTTCTCAGTGTTTGTTGTGGTTCTCGGGTTTCTTCAAAGGTTATTCCTCTAGCTATTCCGCTACACACTCCTTCTAGGCTTTACTCTGTGAGTTCTTTACTCACAAACAATTCAACCATCACTTTGGTTCCGTAATCGTCCAACTCCATTAAGGTCCTCTACCTATTCTCTTCCTCTGTGTATTCACCTCGACCTATCTGCATATATTTATATTATGCAAATCTCTGATAACACATAATTCATCATTCTATATTCAAAACACACATTTATACAGGTCCAAATCCATCCCTGTATATATATAAACATATAACAATGATTACATATCAATACTCTGCCTCTCTGGCCTGATCTTTTGATATCAATGGCCTCTGTCTACACTCTGCCCGCAGGCTTACAATCACACTCTCCTTGGTTGGCTAGCTGGCTAGCTAACCTATCCCACCTCTCTCTTTTTCCTTTTCAATACATTATTAGCAATTTCTTTACAGTTCAGGAATTGTTCCTCAGTTACTTTTCAGTTGCTCAACAGTTTCTTCAAACTAGTTCCTAACTAATCCTAACTTGATCTGCTTGCCTAATTTAAAACTAATAATGGCTGAGCCAGCGTTAATTTTAAATGAATTGCTAAATATATTTCCTATCTACGCTTGCTAATAAATAAAGATTATTTTACATGAAATTTTATAATGGCCCCTTCTTGGCTAACGTCTAGACCTTTAGGTTCGACTAGATACTTCGAGCTTGATCTTGGAGAGCCAATCCTCCTGCATCAAACTCCCAAAGTTGAAAACATTCATGATCTCCTGATCATCTGCCTTCATAAGTTAAATGGAAAACCTCCAGGGTCCCAAACTTTTGTTTGTTGTTGTCCATAAGCTTCACTGCCTTCATCTCTCTTTGGTTGTAACCTTCCAAGTTTCCACACTTTATGTTGTAGTGCTCTGTTGTCTTTACCTTCAACATTCTTCACCCTCCATCCAACTTTACAATGGATTACTTGCTTGGCTCTGGTGTAGCTTTTCTTAGTTACTTGCATCAAATCCCATAGTTCATCTATGGCCTCTTGTAATTCAATTCTCTATTGATAACAAACCTTGCTTTTATTACTCTGCCACTGCATCTCACTGCACATTGTCCTTTCATATTTAAATTGTTGATTCCTTCCTTCATCTTTTTCTGCTTCAACTTCTCTTATTATTCTTGAGATTTCTTCAGATACTGCTATAGATATTGCTGCTACCCAAACTTCCTGAGTATCCCTGAAGTTATCTTCTTCTGCAATATCCAATTGCTGCTCCTTGTCTGCAAATTTACTTTCAAAAAGTAAATTGTTGTCCAATTCCCTAATTGCAATAACATATTCACTCACATTACTCTGTATATTAGTTAACATCACATAGTTTAGCAAACTAATATCTACTTTTTTCTCAGTCAAAACTTGAGACATTCTTCTGTCAATGTTTGCAATCCCTTTCTCATGCTCAGATGCTTCTAGCAAATAGTTCAGCAATTCACTTTCTACCTGATTCCTTTCAAACACCTCATCACTATGCTGCTTATCATTCCAGCATAATTCTCCTCCTTTTCCTTGACAACATTCCATAGTTTTCCTTCAGCTCCTTGACTAATCCTGGTAGTCAGTTCAGTCTCCTTCAGTTCTAAGACTGATTCTTCTTTAGCATGAGACATATTTGTCCCATCCTCCTGTACATTTCTATTCTTCTCTTTGTCACTATTACGCGACACTTTCATCTGTTCTTTTGGGTTGACTGAATCTTCCTCATTCACATCTCTACCTATGCATTCTTAAAAACCTTATTTTTTCATCAAAATTACTAAAACTTAAATCATTTACCTGAGGTCTCAATTCATGGCTTGACTCAGACTCTCTTAACAGATTTTCTAACAATAAAATCTCTCAGTTAGCTTCTTCAAGCGTTAAATTTGTATGCTTGACATATTCCTTCTCTTCTACTTGCTTTTGGCTACCCATATAAGCCAAACTCCCTCTGTTTACAACTTTAGCAGTATGCTAAAAAGCAATATTCTCCCCCAACTGTGTATGAGCTTCCTCATGAGACCTAACTGTCTCATCCTTCTTCTTTAAAACAGAATTCAAATTATGTCTCTCCTTTTCCTCTTCTTTGACAATACCCAAAGATCGTCCATCATCATGTATTACATCTGCAAACATACACAAATTGTTAATTTCAAAAGCATAAGGCTCAATAGCCTCAACTAATTTTTTGGATATCATTTCCCATCTTCAAGTTCAAAAGGAACTTGTTCTTCTCCAACAACTTTGTTTTGTTGTAGTTCAACTCCTTTGAGCTTCTTTGACCTCAATTGAACATCCATTATCTGCTCAAGCTTCCTAAGCTCCTCTATTAACTGAGTATATGGTGGGCTCCAGTATTGCAGCAATGATGTTGCAACTCCTGGGACTCCCTTATTTACTTTTATCAACCCGATAGTTTGTAAAAAACTTGGAAGCGACGGTGCTATATGCACAAGTACTAGCTCTTACTGCAGGTTGTCACTTGATCAGTTGGCACAATTTTGCTAGGAGCTTAAGCCAACTTCTATGAGCTCTTAGAAGAAGCTTTTAACTATGATGGACGAAAGCTAACTCAAGAGAGGCTAGTCTATTTGCAGAAAGAAGATGAAAGCTGAAAGGAAACGCAAACCCTAGTTCTACCAACTAACCCTACTTGTGCAAGAAAAGAGATGAAAGATGCTGGAATGGATGCCATTGACTCTTGAAAAGGTAAGATGCATGTGGTTAAGCTACTTTTGAAGGAAAATATGGAAAAATCATCGTTTTGTATTTTTGAGTAATTTTGCAGAATTATTATGCATGTGCTTTAACTATTTTTTACTGTGCAGAAGTTTATTGGCGAAAGGAAATGGAGTGGGTGCTTGCAGGAGGTTGGGAAGGTGAGAAGAGGACCTAAGGGGTCCCTAGCACCATTTTATAGAATTCCACAGTGATCAGATCTTGGAAAACTGCTTGCATGAACTTCTACAGGAAATCTGCAGGGGTTCTACAAGAAGTTCTACAGGAACAGTCCGAAAGTGGATTTTAGAGGGTTGATGGTGGAAAAACGGTGGGAAAGTGGAAATGAAGGATGGATAAGGATGTTAAGGGGTCTAGGACCTGGTAAGTGAAGCTAAGGAGTGATGAAGATGGTTGGATTTGTTCAAGGATGGAGAGAGCAACGTTGCACAAAAATGTAGAAATTAGGGAAAGTTGGGAAAGTGTGGCAAATGAAGGGAAGAAATCTTGAATTAGGGGCTAGAATAGGTTGTATGATGGAGGAAGGGTAGGTAGGAATGTATTACAAGTGCTCTGCACACTATTTTCCAAAAAAGATCGAACAAAGACTGAAAAAAACAGAGATCTATCTATTTTGACCTAATTTGCCCTTAAAAACCAGAAATATGATGAACAGAAGTTTATAGATAGAAAATCATGCGAGAGAGCTATGGAAACTGAGCAAGAACAGATCTAAACATAAAAACACAACTGATATCTACTTTTCCAACTTAAAATCTAACACTAGCAATTGCATTGGAAGGCAAAAACAGTGTTTTTGTGGCAGCAAGTGTGCCTTGGTCTCAATTCATGGTCCCAAGGAGGAAGAAATGAAATCAAGGACTGCTTGATGGCCTTTTTGTGGATATTTTCTATTACCAAACTATCAAATCAACCTGAAGCATGAACAAGTATCTTAATCATCAAAAACAACCTAAGTAACAAAGCAAGATTTTAACCTAAATAACAGAAATTATTCTATGAATGCAACAAAGACACATAAAAGTACACAAAGGAGGTACTGGAACTTGGGTTGGGCCCAATCCCAAGAGCTACAGCCTCCTAAGAAAGTTCAGAGCTAGTGCAAAGCAAGATTCATCTTCATTAATCAAAAATAATAGTCATGTCACAAAATTGTTTACAGAAAGAGCTCGAAAATGAGCTGAATGCAGAGCTGCACTAAAGTGTGAAAATAAATTGTTCAATATCTAAACTACCAAGGCTTGAAGCCTTCCTACTTATGCAAACGAGGACTCCCAACAGTCCTCCTTAACTTTAGGAGCCTGGTTGCCCAAAACTGCAGTTAATCAACCACTTCACTAGCCTGCTCGGCTGCCCCTTGAAATCATCTTTGTTGGGTTGTTGAACTCCGAGCTGTTGGTGGAGAAATCAAGGAAGAGGTCATTTAGTGCAGGAGACACCCCTCCTATAAATCCTCATCCTTTTCCTTCGTATTTGGCTGCCAATTTGCTCATAAATAACTGACCTTGGTCCAAAAAAGGTCCAAAAATCTGCAATAAGCACGTATTAGACTTTGTGGTCAAGTGACTATTCCCATTCATTCAATTAACATAAATATATTCAAAAGCATGCATAAAACTATGAAGAAAGGTGGATTAAACGAGAATAATAGGAAAAATGAGCCCATAAAGTTACCCATTTTTGGGGCTCATCATCACCCCCTGCTGAATGTGTTGCTCATCCTCTAAGCAACTAATCCAGTTCATCATCTTTGATTGCTTTGACTGCCTCTCTGACATCCCAGGCTTCCGAGGTGATGTCCTCTTCTCTGTCATGAAACCCTGTCTTTCTCTCTACTTCCTCCCATTTCCTGTGTTCTTCTTCTTCCTTGACCCCTTCCAGTAGTCCTAAAAGTAATGGAGGAAAAGTGGCACTCTTGCCAAAGCCTCCCTCATTCTGGTTGGGGAGTGGTACTCTCTTATTTTCAGACTATGGGACAATGTGTTCCATCTCCTTATGTAAGCATGAATGCAATTATCACCAAACAATCTTTCCATGTCTTCAAAGTGAGTAATGGCCTGAGCTTGCCTTTCAACGTAATCTGGGAAGACTTGAGGTTTGTTGGCAAGGTGTTGATGAGCATATACTAAAGCTTAGGGATCTTCTAGTTCTGCCCTGATCATGAGTGGCTCACTTAGCTCCCTGTCCATAACCTTCTGAATTTCTACTGCCCTCTTTTCCTCATGGCTTAACCAAGAAGCCATAGCCATGAGATGTACATCTCCCAATGCAGCATTGGGGTCCCATAGATTCATGTTTGGAAGTTCCAAGTTGTGTAAATAGAATTCTGCTAACTTGGCCTTATCTTTAGCTAAGCTATTGTCACAGAAATACATAAATTGATTGTAATTCTGGAATGGAATGGTGCCCCTTTGGACCAATGTGTTAATTTGAAATTGCAACCATTGGTCTTTAAGATATAATGCATAGGACTTAGCAGGTTGCCTACATTGTAAGGCTTCTACTACCCAGCTGGCCATGCAGGCCATTTGGGCTTCTTTTTCTTGCGACTGTTGTTTTAAAACCTGTATTTATTTTGTTGCCTGAGACTCCTTTTCTTGCAGCAGTTTTGTCAGCATCTCAACATCAGCTTGTAGCTTTTCCTCTCTCTGTTGTTTCTCGGTTGTTTCCTTGACTGCTGGAGATCCTTCTTGCTGCTACTGCCCTCCCAAAATGGATAGCCTATCTTCCTTATGACTTTCCTATAGCTGCAACTGCTTTTTCAGCAACTGATTCTCCTCCTGTAGCCGGGCTCTTTTACTACTTTCTATGTGCCTCACCATGGCCAACTCTCTTCTTGATTCTTGCAATTATTCTTCTAGGTGGCCTATGTCTGCAACTCCCTTGGATTTGGCAATTCTCATCCAAGTGTGATTCCTAACCCGTTCCTATTCCATGCAAAGAAAGTGGTACATCAAACTTCTATAGGATGATCTTCCCACTTTCTAACAAGTTGTAATATGAGCCCAAACTAGGCTGAGGGCTTGGTTCCAGTATCTCCTCGGTCTTGTCTTCTCCTTGTGATTGTTTGGCTGCCTTCTCCTCCAATTTCTAAATCTCTTTTAACTTGGCTAGAGTTTCTTGTAGAGATGTTTCAGCGTCCTGTAGAGTTGCCTTTGAGTCCATCATCCTAATTCTCTCTTTCCATGTGGAGGTTTTTGGGCTTCCTCTTTCATAGATGATAGATATCTTGGAAGGAGACTCTTCCTTCTTTTTAGTGGTTGTGTCCTCAATGACAATTGGTTCCTTTGATGGTGGCTGGAGTTTGCCCACTTTGATCCTTGTGCTTCTTCTGGCTTTAAAGTACATGGAGGTTTTCCTCTTTCTTTTTCCTTTTTGTTTTGTAGGTGTGCTTAATTCAGCAATCACAGCTGCTGCTTTTCGTGCCAACATTTCAAGGGATTCCTCTTGCTGCTGTTATTTTCCTTCACTTCCCATAGAAATATCTATGCCCACTATTTATGCCTGTGTCCCTGATATCTCGGGGTGTGTCTTTTCCTTCTCTTGTTGGGTTCCTGCTTTGGTTGTGGCAGTATTCTTTTGGACTTTCTTGGCCTTTTTCTTTCCAATCTATGTCCTTTTTCCCTTCTTTGTTTTTTATGTTGTCTCTTTCTCTATTTTAGGCTTAGCAGTCTTGCCAAATTCTTCTTTTTCTTTCTATTCTTCCTATTTTTTTCCCTCTACTTGAATATCTTGTGCTCCCTTATCATTGTTCTTCTCAATTTCTTCAGTTTGCTCCCCCTCATCACTGCTTGATGGGGTGATGTTCTCAGCCAAAGTTCTAATGTCATCATCCCTAGACATATTTCTGAAGACTTCCCAAGCTATGGGGATAGTATAGGTGTGTAAAGCATCTTCCACCAATAGTTTGATGAGCCCATGGAGGGCCAACTGATATGGGACCCCTTCATTTAGCTTTATACCACATTCAATTAAGGATTGAAGGAGGAAATATGGGATGCTCAGTTTTCTAGCTGGAGGCAAGTCCATCCCATACCTTAATTCATGTAAAAACCTGAAATGATATCCATAAATGATGTTGAACCTCCCTTCACATGTGATATACTTTATTATTTGATCACTGACTTCACTCTAGAGAGGAGGCAAACTTGTCCTTCTAACCCCGTTTTTATCTTCTACAGGATGCTCCTTGGGCAGAAAAAATGTTTTCTTAGCAACTTGTCCCAATGATCTCTCCTCTTTGCTCTAAGGGAGCCCCAATGCTAGACCAGTAATTCTACTTATGAGATCAGGTGTAAATTCTAGGGTCAAACCCCTAAAACTAACTGTAGCATGTGTCTTCGAATGTGGTCTCAGGGACATCAAAAACTCTTCAGTTATCTCCTCATCATAACCCTGAATGCTGTCAAAGAAGGATATCCAATTTGCCCTGGTGAAAAGGTCCACGACCTTAGGGTGCTCATGCAATTTTCTAGATTATGAGGGTTCTTTCCTTATGAAACCTCTTGGCATGGTGTTGACTGTTCTTTTTGTGTTTTAACGAAAAAAGAAAATGCTCAGGTGGGAAAAAAAGTCAATCACTGAAACAGAGGCTAGCTGAATTTGGTTTCTTCTGAACCCAAGAAGGAATTTCCCAGGTGCTTCTTTGCAATATCAAATGGCAATAATTCTCCCGTTTTAAACTACTGCCACCCTGAATTTGACTTCCTGGTTTTGAAAAGAAATAATTTTTTCTATAGAACAAAGGATAAGGACATATGTTCTTTTCTCAGCACGTAGATAGATATGCACATTCGTTTTTTTCACACACACACACACACACACATAGGCTGGCCTTTATTACTGCATGCATCTTTCTTACAGAATAATTTGGAAAAGGATGGGGAGATTTTAGATGCAGAGAGAGAAAGAAACTTTGTAGACTCAGGGAAATATGCAGGCAGACTTTCACTTTTTTAATGCACAGGCAGACTTCCACTTTCTTTTTCAATCTACTGCCATGTTCAATTCACCACCTTACTTAAACAAATCATGCACAAAGAATTTTTCCTAAGCCTACCTCGTTTTGAGCTTGAATTTTGACGAAAATCCCAAGTTTTCTTTCTGTAGAGTTGTTCTTTGTCTTTCCTGTAGAACCCTTCCTGTAGAAATCTCCCAGCTCCTGTAGAATGAAACTGTGCTTCCGGTAGAGCCAGATAGGCGGGAGATTTTCAAAAACAGGCAGGAAACTGGTGGAGGAAAATTGGTTAGCTACTCTGCAAGTGGTAGATGCGTACTCCAGTCGCGAACGTCGTGAGTGCAGAATGAACAAAGGGTGGTGAAGTTTCAACTGAGCTGTCTTTTAACTACGGGCGTGATTCGTGGTGAGGGGATGAGGTGGCCGGACTGGACCGTTGATCCTACATCACAGCCATAATGTTTTTGCATGTCGTCTGACCTCTATCACCTCCCTCTCTCCCGTTATCTGCCGCCACCACTGCCAGTCCCGAAGATTTCTTCCTGAATGGACATTCCACACGTGTTGGTTGCGTATCTAATCAGCAATTTTGAATTTAATGGGGCTCATTTGGATTCCATGAGGATGTGTAACTGGCCGAGGGTGGCCAGTTGAATGGCCACTGATTCCACTCAATCAGAACCATTCCCACAATCACGCAGCCTTGAAATATGATTTATGCAATTGAATAATAGGTTTAGGCACTTACCTGCGTAGTCGTGGCCGTGTTATGCATATTTCGGATTTTGGAACCCATTTCTTCATTCTTGTTGCTGCTTGCACACTACATGCTTGGCCTCGGGCTATTGCTGATGTTCACACGTTCAAGTAGAGCTCCATGCATGTTTCATATTCCATACTTTGTTGTCCCTGTCTCTGGAGTATGTCTTTCAGAGGGATCAGCTGCTACAAGAATCCTGTAGGATTTCCTGTAGCTGCTTCTCCTCCTGGAATGCAAGCTAGAATGAGCAGGGCTACAACTGCTGACGAGGGTCTCGGCTGATAAGGAGTCTAAATGGAGGGTATTAAGTATGGTGAGTGAGAAACTGCTGCTTTGATTTGTCATTAAAAAATTTTACTGGCAACATGAAGGAAACAGGATTTCTATGTGTGACTGTGCAGGGACATAAAAATGAGTGCAATGGAGGTGTACAGAGATGGAAAAAGGGTGATATATGGCAATGGATGGAAGCAGGGAGGTGTACAGACCTCATAGACAGATTCCCAACCCTTGAGTTCTCTTCTAAAATCGATTTTGGCTTTTCTGTAGATTCTACAGGATCCTTCTATAGATTCTACAGGATCCTCCTGTAGAAGATACAGAATTTCCTGTAGAAGGTGAAATTTCGGACCGAATGAGACTAAATCTTGGGAAAGGGTAATGGTCATGGAGGAATGGGTTGTGAGGGATGCATGTATCCTGGTCATGACCTTTGTCTTCGTTTTGTGCAATCCTCCTAAATCCTATAATGACCTTCCTGCAACCTGCAATTTATTCAACAAAAATTAGCTTCATTTAGAGCTATGGAAACTGAGCAAGAACATATCTAAACATGAAAACACAACTAATATCTACTTTTCCAACTTAAAATCTAACACTAGCAATTGCATTGGAAGGCAAAAACAGTGTTTTTGTGGTAGCAAGTGTGCCTTGGCTTCAGTTCATGGTCCCAAGGAGGGAGAAATGAGATCAAGGACTGCTTGATGGCCTTTTTGTGGATCTTTTCTGTTACCAAACTGTCAAATCAACTTGAAGCATGAATAACTATCTTAATCATCAAAAACAACCTAAGTAAAAAAGCAAGATTTTAACCTAAATAACAGAAATTATTCTATGAATGCAACAAAGACACATAAAGTACACAAACGATGTACTGGCACTTAGGTTGGGCCCAACCCCAAGAGCTACAGCCTCCTAAGAAAGCTCAAAGCTAGTGCAAAGCGAGATTCATCTTCATTAATAAAAAATAATAGTCATGTTACAAAACTATTTACAAAAAGAGCACGAAAATGAGCTTAATGCAGAGCTGCACTAAAGTGCGAAAATAAATTGTTCAATAGCTAAATTACCAAGCCTTGAAGCCTTCCTACTTATGCAAATGAGGACTCCCAACAGTCCCCCTTAACTTTAGGAGTTTGGCTGCCCAAAACTATAGTTAATCAGCCACTTCACTAGACCTACTCAGTTGCCCCTTTAAATCATCTTTGGTGGGCTGTTGAACTCTGAGCTAATGGTGGAGAACTCGAGGAAGGGGTCATTTAGTGCAGGAGACACCCCTCCTATAAATCCTCAGCCTTGTTCCTTCGTATTGGCTGCCAATTTGCTCATAAATGCATGACCTTGGTCCAAAAAAATGTCCAAAAATCTGCAATAAGCACGTATTAGACTTTGTGGTCAAGTGACTATTCCGATTCATTCAATTAACATAAATATATTTAAAAGCATGCATAAAACTATGAATAATGGTGGATTACATGAGAATAATAGGCAAAATGAGCCCATAAAGTTACCCATTTTTGGGGCTCACCAGTATTCACTTGTTGCTCTCTCTTCTTTTGTAGCCTATGCCATTTTCCTTCTTTCTCATTATATAACCATACCTTTGGTCTTTCTCTTTCCTTTGTAACAATTCCATTAGTACTTCAATATGGACTCTTATCTCAACCTTCTCCCTCTCATATCATTCATCAGTCAACTGCTTCCATATGCCATTTGCCTTGGCATCTTCTTTCTTCACTTTTCTTCTATTGTGGTCTTCCTCAGAAGCTCTGCTATGACTATCAGTAACCATATTCTTCTCCTCTCTCTAGGAGTTCCTTATTCATTCACTATGAGTTGCACTAAAGCCTCCGCAACAACAAGTCCTCCTTGTTGCAACTTAGCTCGCCAAGCTTTCCTTTGTACTTGGTCCTTTTGCAAGTACTTGGTTCTCTATCTTTGGAACCTCCTTTGAGCACTTCTCTCTGCTCCTTCTAGGCTTCAACTCAACTGCACCTTTTAAGAACACAATTGTCCTCTTGTATTTCAATCAGCATGAAATACTGGGCTCTGACCACTTCTTCTTTTACTTAGAAAGTCTTACTAGTTTCCTTCCTTACCTTAACAATTATACCACATCCTCTGTGGAATTACCTTTGTGAGCTGCAACAATACCTCTGCAGTAACAAGTCTCCTTCTTTCTACATATGCTTCACTAAGCTTCTCTCCTCTGAGCTCAGTCTGTTAGCATTTCTCTAGTTCTTTCCTCTTGAACCAATTGAGCACTCCTCACTCTAGATTGTTGCAACCTTCTCGCCTTCTTATTTTGTTACCTGTGTATTTGTGTAAAAACACACATTCTCCAATCTTCAAATCAATTTAAAACAAATCATGTCATCCCACCTTCAAGATCTCTGCATGATCTTGTTCCACCATTCTCTTGCACTTCGAATGGATTGTTCTCTGTCTTCTTGCATCTACAAGTTCTGCTACACATCACCTTCTGTGTGCTTACTGTTTTTTTTTTTCAGATTAAAATTTGATCTTCCTTACCTGCATAAACATCTTAAAACATAACTTTATTCTAAGTTTTCTCAAAGAGCTTTAACTTTCTCTGATACCAATTGATGCAGGGTTACCCCTACTTTACCCACAGTATGCATGTCTTATGCATATATATGATCTGTCCCAGGAATTTTAACTCACTAAGGAGTCAAATCTTCAATTATTAAGGTTAAGGCCCCATTCATTAATTCTTATGCTGAATGATTTATTAACACCCAACATAGTCTATCCCTTCATTCAATATGCATGTATCAGATTTTAATCACCCCCTTATCCTTCATATATGACTTTATTAAAACCCTTCTTTTAAACCTTCCTTTCGGTACATTATACACCCTTCTAAACCTTCATTCATTTATTATCGAGACTTGTTCAACCCTTCTAAGCCCTCATTAGCCCTTGGCCACATATATATAAACTTTCCCCTCTGTTATACACATATTTGACACATAAAACCTTCCATCGCACTATTTTCCCTTATAAATCATTTACAAAGGAATCATACACAACACATACATTTTCCTCCTTTTATATGGCCTCTGCATAGTTTTCGATGCTCCCTTTATCGCAATCACATATCACTCCTCCACGGGTTTCATTAACATAGGCCTTTATCGCATCCAATATGTGATTAACGCAATATCGGATTTCAAAACATATTCAACTATGCGTATAACGATATCGGGTCCGCCTACTTCGCCTGTCACATTACTCCTCTGATCTCCGAAGCCCCGAAGCCCAATCCTCGATACCTCCGATCACCGATCAGCGCTTTATCGCTATCGGTGTATCGGCCCCATCGCACATCCCTATTTCTATTGTTGTTGTCCCTTGACCTTGAGATCTTCGATTTGCGATTAGATCGCGATCGTTGATCTGGTCCTGATCCAACGGTCCACGAGCAATCGGTAGTCGCTCGTCGCAACTGTCCAAAGCTAGATTCTGATCTATCCATAAGGATTTCACCGATGCAATTTAATCTTAACCGTTGATCTTACAGATCCAACGGTTACTGTGTGTCGACACTTCACTTCTCCGCTCTTCCTTTTTACTTAGATTTTATGTTGTTTCTCAGTGTTTGTTGTGGTTTTCGAGTTTCTTCAAAGGTTCTTCCTCTAGCTATTCTGTTGCACACTCCTCATAGGCTTTACTCTATGATTTCTTTACTCACGAACGATTCAACGATCACTTTGGTTCCGTAATCGTTCAACGCCATTAAGGTCCTCTGCCTCTTCTCTTCCTCTGTGTATTCGCCTCGACCTGTCTGCATATATTTATATTATGCACATCTCTGATAACACATAATTCATCATTCTGTATTCAAAACACACATTTATACAGGTCCAAATCCATCCTTGTATATATATAAACATATAACAATGATTACATATCGATACTTTGCCTCTCTGGCCTAATCTTTTGATATCAGTGGCCTCTGTTTACATTCTACACGTAGGCTTACAATCACACTCTCCCTGGCTAGCTGGCTAGCTAGCTAACCTATCCCACCTCTCTCTTTTTTCCTTTTCAATACATTATTAGCAGTTTCTTTACAATTGAGGAACTGTTCCTCAATTACTTTCAGTTGCTCAACAATTTCTTCAAACTAGTTCCTAACTAATCCTAACTCAATATGCTTGCTTAATTTAAAACTAATAATGGCTAAGCCAGGCTTAATTTTAAATGAACCACTAAAAAGATTCCCTATCTATGCTTGCTAAGAAATAAATATTTTTTTACATGAAAGTTTACAATGGCCCCTTCTTGGCTAATGTTTAGACCTTTAGGTCCGACTAGATAGTTCGAGCTTGATCTTTGAGAGCCAATTCTCTTGCATCATAAAGAATCAACCCTTTGATCACAAAACAATGACAAATTTTCCCTTTTAATTTCAGATCTAGGTCTCATTAAAACCAATTACAAACTTTTCTTCAAGGCATTGTTCCCAAACTATTATCTAATACCAAACACCTCCTTATCATTTAGCAACCAAACAACTAGAAAATCAACCATACTTACCTCAAATTGAAGTTTGATCAAGTTGACTTATGTAGCACATATATATGGATTTTTGGCCCTGGTTAAGGCACCTACACAACCCATGAAAGTCCCACAAATCAACCTCCAAATCACACTAAAACCGGCGTTCTCTAGCCTAAACCTTCTATGTTAATATTTAGGGAACTTGGCCCTCCTTTTTCACAAGCCTTCTAACCACTATCCTTGAGGAATCGATACTCTTGAAACACAGAGATACCTATGGCCTTAACTGAAGGAAACAACCACCAAATTATACTCATTAAACTACTCTGAAGAGTCCCCAAGCTCAGCCCTTCACAATACCCTAGTTTGGACTTTCAAACTCTGAGAGAAGGTTGCTTAGATGACAAAACCATGCCATAATAAAACAAAAGTAGGGCACACAATTTTCCATAGAAAAACTCGCAATAAGACAGAGATAAGCCATGCAAGATTCGTTGATATAGGATGCATATAAATAGAGATAAGTTGTAGAAGATTAGGCTGCATGAGAAAGTGAATGGCCCGCAAAAGAAAACCACCAATAGGCCGCAGAAGAGACAAAGAAAGGAGGTTGCATTAGGTTGCATAGATGCCACAAAAAGATGCCACATTGGGCCACAAAGATGCCACAAAAAAATTGAGTTCTATGTGCCAAATGGAGGAGGATAAATGCCAATTTATAGTTGTTTCCACATATGAAGGATCATGTCCTTTGGGGCAAGTCACCTTGAATATTTTAGGGGCCGACTTGAGCATAATAAGGGTAATAATTTCCTTGCGTCAAATTTAAATTAATTTTGAGAGGTCGACTTTATGAAAAGCCCATTCTAATTTGCTCTTAATATTATTTAAATATATTTTCCAAATGCCTTTATGATGGCTTGGTTAAATAAATTTTCCACACCAAATAATAATAGGAGTATCAAAATCATATTGTGTTTATCCAAATTAAATCTTCTTTGGGGCAAGATGGATTTTCCTTGGGGTAATTGAGTTTCTCTTGGGGAAATTAATCCGATAACTGCCCCAAATTTCAACACCCCCTCTCAGCTAGAAAGAAATTTCCCATTGTCCCTTTGTGTCTTGTCTTAGATGTACATGTCTCATCATAAGAGAAGCTCATCTCATTTCATAAAAGAAGAATCCACAATCAATGGAAGGGAAGATCAATTTACCACTACCAAGTCTATGGTAGTGATAAATGACCTTGGTAAAGATCACGCACACCTAATAGGTCTATAGGTCAAGCTTCATGACCTCATCTTAGCTGAACAATAATGACTCGATCCATAGAAGAAGAATGATCTGCATGACAATAGGGGAGATTAATCTACCACAACCAAGTCGATGGCATTCATAAATGACGTTGGTAGAGATCACACACACCTTATGTCCACTGACTGACCCTCTCCCAACATGATCCTCATCGATCAAGTAGTAGAACACCTGCATCCAATACTTAGGGATATCAATTTACCTTAACCAAGTCCATGGTAGGCGGGTCTACCATTAGGTAAAGATCACACACGTCTAAGTCTCCTCGCCCACTGTCCAAATGGGTGGCGATCCCGACAAGCTTAACCACCTAAATGTAGCCCTTGGTCAATCAAGACATGAAGGTTGCTTGTGGGTAGGATGCATACTGAGGCATGTACTCAGCCAAGTCCATGGCTTCAAGGAGTACCCTCACACCCAAGAGGTCTCTCGCTCTTCTCCCCTCACCAATTCCATAACTAGTCAAAATACTGGGAGCCTGAGCATAGCTCAGTGTTCTCAATCTGCAGTGTTTCCTCACAGGGAAGGATACATTCTCCTATAATACAAGCTATTCTTGGAAGAATATAAACTTAAACAACATGGTGAGAATATCAGTAATCTACTCATCTAGTGAAGCCTCACTACTTTAGTTCTACAACAGGTCACTGTTGGAGTCTCACTGCTCCCTATGTGCTAGAGCCTCATCGCTCCCTCAATGTTGGAGCCTCAATGCTCCATCAGAAGCCATACTTCTCGCAATAAGATCGAATACTGCTAGACTAAGTGCAATGGAATTTTGTTACCTACTCATCCAGGAAATCAAAGCAAGACCCATATTGAAGCAACACCTCAATGTGTTCTTCCTATTCATAGCACTCTTAGTTCACTTGGCATTGACATATCTCAACAGTCACAACATTGTCTTAATGACTAACCAACTTTGAAATATGTCAATATGCATGTCAAGGATCTATCTAGCACATAGTACACATTGCAAAGCAAGGATCCGTTTGGTTTCCTACTCATCGTGGAATCCATCTATGAATATGAAGAGGAGTCTCTCAACTTCTTTAGTGTAATTCATCATTCCAAGTCTCTAACATCATACTTCCCTTGATAAGGAAGTCCTCATCATCTCTCTGTTACACTTCTAAACTCAAGAAGTGGATCACCTTGGGCTCAAAGGTCAACTCCCTTTGTTATTGAATGATGAGATTATTTGATCCTGTCAAAAATAAATTATTAGCATATAAAATCAGATATCAAAGACATACCTTCAACCTTGAAGAGAGGTTGGAGTCAGCATCATATGTCCATCAATCTAAGTATACCAATCCCAAAGGATTTGCTTCAATCTACAATCATGAGTCTCCTACTCATGTACCTCAAAGCCCTAAGGTGGCCTCAAGTATGCTTCTTCATTAAGTACATCATGAAGGAAGCCCACTTCACATACATCTGATAACAGGTGCTAGATTCTCATCATAATCCTCTCCCTCTAAGAGGATATTCGTGGAAGGATATGACACTGCAACATATTTTTTATCTAGAATGGTCCTTGCATTCAAGACATATTTCTCCCAACATCTCATCTCATTGTTGCATTTAATTTGACAGTCTACTCCCTTTGAACAAGATGCCTTTTCAATCATAGATATCAACGTGGGAGACTAGGATCCTTCTTTTAAGGTCTGAGCTCTCGTCCCTTTTCCAGAGACACTCTTAATCATGGGATGGCTTAACATCCTCCGCTGTCTCAACATGGAGGTCAAGGTCCTTATATTGTTGACACCAAAACAAGAGCAATAGAAATAATAGCAAAGTAAATAAACATAATAAAAGTGTTCCAGATGATCAGGCGGGATTGTCTTTCTTCTCTAGATATGAGAGTGGCTCCTTCATTTTCCTACATCATCTCCCTCTTGGAGGTAACTCTTCTTGCATTGCTCCTCATCCTGATGGCACTCAAGATGGATCTGCTTCCTTGATCACATTCACAATCAATAAGTCATGGAAAGAAACATTTGGTTAGCCAGTTACTCATGCAAGAAGAAAAAATAGTAGTCTAAGAAGAAGAATCAATTAAATAAGAACAATGTCACAAAGATAACATAAGCCTTGAAAGTACTTATCTTTAATGGGGATTGTAGGGAGTTATCGACTCCCTTTTGATCATGCCTCCATGAGTCACCATTTTCCATCAACCATATGTCAATGTCATCTTCAGAAGAAATGAATCCTCTTGAGCACCACCTGAATTCTCATTCAAGACCCTTCCAAGCTCGATTATCTATGTACAACATGACCACTGGATTTTCATCATACCATCTCCTATTAGGAGACGAGCCCATCTAGGGTTACTTTGAATATGTCATGTGTACTTAAATAACTCAATGGATTCTCATTGTTCATATAATATCATAAAGACATTTTGAATCACACTAGGGTTCCAACGCTATAGAACCTAGGCGTTTATAATATCCAAGGCCACTTCTAGGGTTTTCTCTTAAACCCTGACCTTTATTTGTAAGAGCAATGGCTCCCTCAGGTTTCTTCCTAACGCTAGCACTATTTTAGGTCTCCAACATCTTCATCTCTTGATCAAGAAATCTATCATAGGTGTCTAAAAAGGGGTGATCTTAATGACTTTTCTTCAACCCAACTTTGATACCATGTTAAATTTTAGGGCTAGATAGTTCTTTGTTGTAGATAATTGCATTTTTTTTTAATTCAACATTTTCACATTACATTCACCCCATAAATTCATATCATCATTACCAATTGTATAGCGATATAATATTAACATCAACAATGCAGCAGAACAGAAAGGAACAATAGAAGAAAAACATGCACAATAGAGACACCAAGATGTAGTTCAGAGACCGAGGCAAAACCCCACAAGGGAGAAAACCCAAAATCATTTCTTCTTCTTCTAAGATATTCATCAAATGTTTAATTGAGATACAATGTACAATAGTAATGAGACACGAGACTTCCATCGTCAATCATATTATGCCTCCTAGGGCCAACCATGGATGGAAACAGATAAACCTATCAAGGAGTTGCCTCCATATCAATATCACAAGTAGTATCTAAGTTTGACAAGTATATCTGACATCACAAATATAAGAGCACTGCAATATATGTATCGTTGTGATCATTGTCACTACCACATATTTAGCATTGCCACCACCACATATCATTGTTATCGTTGTCACAAAGATGTTGCCACGTATCATTGTTATCATTGTCATAAAGACGTTGCCACATATCATTGTTATCATTGTAATAAAGACACAACCACATATCAACATTATCATTGTCACAAAGATGCTGCCACATATCATTTCCATGTCACTGCAATATATATTATTGTTATACATCATAATTATTAGGTCATTGTCATACATCCTTGTCACTAGGTCATTGTCTTACATTATTATTAATTCATGGAATATATGATGAGCCCACTTGTTTGCTCATTACATCCTCAAAAAATCACTAATTTGATCATCACACAATGACAAATCGGCCCTTTTAATTTCTAATCTCGGTCTCATCAAAACCAATGACAACCTATTCTTCAAGGCATTGTTCTCAAAATATTGTTTAATACCAAACACCTCCTTATCATTTAGCAACCAAACAGCTAGAAATTTAACCATACTTACCTCAAACTGAAGTCTAATCAAGCTGACTTTTGTAACACATCTTTGTGGATTTTCACCCCCGGTTAGGGCATCTACATAACCCATGATAGTCCCACAAA
The DNA here is from genome assembly GCA_000404065.3 of Pinus taeda. Taxonomy (NCBI): domain Eukaryota; kingdom Viridiplantae; phylum Streptophyta; class Pinopsida; order Pinales; family Pinaceae; genus Pinus; species Pinus taeda. The sequence continues at coordinate 30,542 of APFE031570880.1, forward strand.
TCAACCTCTAAATCACATCGAAACTAGCACTATCCTATCTGCCACATGGCACCACCTTTGATAGATACACCTTGACTACATTATCCCCTTTAGAAGTAGAAACCGCTTAATAGGGCACTTGGTTAACCCCATTGGGAGTTTAGGAGACATTAGCACATCCTGAAGCCCATTATGGAAGGGCAACCTATTATGAAGTCCCCACCTATGGTCCATGACAAGGTAAGCTCATTTGCTTGATTTCTCTAATGACTTGTTGTACTGGAAGCCTAGGGGATGCATTGGATCTTATGCAGGATTGTAGATGGTTTCCATTTGGGGTTGGGTCTCCCCATATGGAGTCCTAATCCTCCAGAGGGCCACATTGGCAAATATAGGGTGAGCGTTGAGAGTCATGGGCCCCTACAACAGCAGATTGCACTTCATGATACCCACGGTCATTCCAAGATTCTTCATGGTTCACTCATTGGACAAGGAGGATGCACATGATCCATCATGCCCAACTGGCCCCGGATCTACACCATACACTTGGAAGATGATCCAAGACTTCTACGATGATGTGGCATCTCCTACATTATCATCCTAGCCCTTGAGGGAAACTTACAAACACCTTCAATTTGTTTGGAGACCCATGAGGACACTTGTGTGCCCCCATAGTCATTTGGGGCACCACAAGTTATTACAAGGGGCCAACCCCTTGTTCACTACTTTTTAGGGTATTATTCTTCATTCTAGCACCCATGGACCTCATTAGGCCTCTTAGAGGGCCCTACAACATGCATAGATTATTTTTTGTCCTCTTGAGAGGCTTACCTTTTCATTTGTGAGCTAGTTTGGTGGGCTTGTCACCAAAGTTAGGTCATTTGCCCATTATTTTATTTTAAGGGATAATGTAGGCTCATTAGCTAAATTAAACTCCTAATTAGTGTATAAATAGGAGTTAGTTGGATTCATTTGTATCATCACTTGACTTGGGATCTCTCTATCTTTAGAGAACTTCGCACTTTTTCCTTAGAGGATTATTTTGGGTGATGGATGAATTTTGATGTATGGATTTGAGCTATATCTATCTTGGAGCTTCTTATTTGCAAATGTGATGTTGGTTGGATATACTCTCTAACATCGTAAGTGCAAATTTAATGGTATTTTTTTGTTGTTGCACACATTTGAATTTCGCTATGATTAGGGCTAATTGTTGCATATACGAAATGTGGAATTACATGTCTATTTAGCTTATTCATGATAATCTTGCACCATTTGTATTAAGTATAAATGCTTGAAAGTCACTTTTCTTCTCTTTCCTCTAACATTGGATGAAGTTGACTTTTGGAGCCTCCTTGAACAAGAAACTAAATCCTTCTTCATTATTAACCTTGACTCCATATCTCTAGGTGAATTAGGCACTGGTCCCTCAAAGAGGGTGATCATTTTAACCCTCTTTTTACCCTTTTCCCTTTTTTTCTAGGTCTCGCCCCATTAGGTCACCTAGGGCATCAATTTGTCGGAAAACTAGCCACAAGAAAACTTCGATCTCCTAGATACAACTACATTGGTGGGACCCCTCGCTCTCCTCCAAATTTGAAGCAATTTTGATGGTGGAATCTCCAGATACCACAAGCCCTAGCTCTAGGATCAAGTTTTTCCTAGGTGTTCCCAAGGCTAGAACCTAGTAGGATCAATTTGACACCTTTGGGAGAAAAAATTGTTTGATCCTTTCCCCTCACATTGGCCAAGTTAAGAGCATCATTGGTTGCCAAAATCCATTCCCTAACTTGGGTTGGGTCCACTTTGCCTCGTGTGGTCCCATTCTTCACCAAAGCCTATTTATCAAGGACTACTCAGGAAATCAAGTTCTCAAAAAGGATTTTAGGGATTAAGAACATCTTTTATAGGTCTTATCCTTCTCCCTCAACCCTCTAGTCCTCATCCCCTCCCTAGAAGATCAAGTCCCTTGTTTAAAGAGCAACAAGCCCTATCCTTCAAACTCTTCTAAAAAGGGAATCATTTAGTTCGCTCCACCTCTTTATTGATCTACACTTTATAAGTGACTTCCTAACTACTAGGTATCCTCCCATCGGTGAAAGCCTGTAAAGAGTAGGGAGCCTTAGTTGTGGTGAAAACAAGCTAAGTCTCCATAATTTCCCTTAACCAAGTAGTTGCCCTCATAGAAACCCCTTTTAGGTCCCCTACTAGTTTGAGCGGTAAAATTTTGGCACCATTGTCGGGGAAACGAAACATGCATTTTGTTCCCTATATGACATATTGTCATACCATTATTGGTGACTCCATTGGAAGAACGAAGCCCTAATTCTTCATTGAACTTTAAGGTCGATGCTTGTAGGGTGAAGCAAGCATTTTTCTAGGCATATTTAATTTCACCCTGGTGACTCCTACATATGTTTCATGTATACCTCAAATAAGTTGTCATTCTTCTGTAAATTTCCTGCTTTGGACATTGCTAATGTCCCTGGACATCCTAATCATGTCGCGGGAAGGATGCTACGTGGGATGCCCGTGTTTGATGGTGATCCACTCTCCGCAATTGTCCACGTAGAAAGATTTAATGCACATGCTTCAAGAGAGAATGTTTTCCACCAAAATGTCCTTATGTTATTTTTCATGGGATCTCTCGATGGTCATAACTCATGGTTGCATGATCATGAACCTAGGAGCATCTCATCTATTGAAGAGTTCGTTGATGGCTTTCTTAGACATTTTCAAGTACAACTTGCATTAAGCATCCAAGAGGAAGCCTTCATCGAGCATCATCAAGACATTAAGAATCTAGGTAATGAGAAAGAAGACAAGTCCTCCTTGGGTCCACATGATGAAAATAATGATTTTGAGGTCATGTGTTGGGAAGGATGAATTTATGGAAAGTGAAATTGAGACCAACCTTACCTTTCTCAAGTATATTGCTCCCGATGAATCCTCTTCTGAAAACCTTGAGAAATATGATCCCATTAGCCCCTTGAAGGATGACATTGAGGATTATTTCCACATTGAAAGGGAGAAATGGGAAATTGTTGGTCCTCAATTTGATCGTGATCCCATTTATGACACCGACAAGGAGGATGAGGATGGGATTGGTCTTCCTTTCCCCTCAGGCACTATTTGTGATGGCATGCCCATTAATACCCTTGGGGGGAGAATCTTCATTTTCCTTTGCATAAAGAGGGGTAGTTGGAAGTCATAAATTTTCCTTTTAGGAGAAACCCTATCTTTGATACTAGGGAAACTAATAAGGCTCCCACTTCTCATGAGTATGATTCTATTGTCAAATCACTTGAGTCTTTAGATTATGATCTTGGGAAAGCAAAACATGTTGAATACAATACTTCTTCCTCCCTTTTTCCTATTGTTCATCATCCTGAGTCTTCATTAAATGATTCCCTCACCTCTAGTCATATGATCTCAAGTAACTGTGAGCCCCTCCTCGCTCCCAAGTATAGTGTCAAGAAAGAGACCTTCATTGATTATATTGTTCCTCCTTTGATGTACCCTCAGGGTTTTAATCACTCCATGGTATCCCCTCTCCAGTGTGATCATCATGTGCAAGCTACTTGTGTCCCTCCATCTCGTCGGCCTCCCTTTCCTACTAATCATAACCTGATGAAGGCCATAAGCCATGACATAAATCATACAGACAATGGTGGAAGTGATGTGCTAGAGGTGGCCATCCATCAAAATTTTATGAGCTTAGTTGTTGACATCTCTATATTTTGGTTGCAAAAGAATTCTCATGGACTAGATTACATCATTTTCTTACCTCCTCTCACACAATCATCCATGTGTGGGCATCATATTTTCCCACCTCCCGCCCGCAGCATCCTCCATGTGTTTGGGTTTGTATCCGCTTTAGGTTTTGTTGCATGAGTAATCATACAACCAGACATATTTATATTGACTTGAGGACATGTTGGTTGCATTGGTTTTATGATTACACTTAATAGAAGCTTTGCCATATGCATATTAGGGTAGAATGCATTGCATGCTCATTTTTGCATTAGAAGTAACGTCATATGATTTTTCTCATGATGGATAGATGCATATTTTATTTTCTATTGATTTTATGGCCTAACATATTAGCATATGCAAACATGAGATTTTGCGAAAGCATGTTGCCATGTGTTTCTCCATCTATCATATGTGCAAGTGACAGGTCTATGGTAACCAAGAGATTGTTGGAGTTCTTGTGACCTATCGTTCCAGTAGCTTCGCCCACTTCTTTGAGAGATCGCATCCCAGATGGAGCCAGATGTTACCCACCATTTTGTGGGTAATATCCCTAGGAGAAAAAATTTATCCAAGATGGTCCTCAACCAGCAGCTAGCAGCCCCTTGCAGCCATTAGCTAGCTCATTGTGTCGTTACTCTGCCACCTGAGGCAACCATGTGGTCTCTCGCCCATCTATCATGATCGCATGTTTGAAGGTGGGCCTCCCGAATCTAAAGGTATGCCTTGTCATTTTGAAATTAAGTATTGTAGTTTTCTTATCATGGACACTTCTGGGCATGGATTAATGGGGGGATTTGGCGAAAAAAATGGGCTAGGTCTATGATCTTGTCCCCTAGACCCCTTTTAGGTATTAACCTTGGATTCTAGTCCCGTGGGATCTCTTTTACTGACCATTTGGCTCTAGGGGTGATATTTCATGGGAAACCCCAATTGTGGTTGTGTGGTCCCACTCTCTTATCCGCTTATATTAACCCATTTCCATTCATTATTACCCCTTTCATCATTTCTCCCACATGGGTCCACATTCCTCCATCAGGTCCACATAGGGTCAACTCACCCATTCCCCTTGCCCACACCTTGGGTCATGGCTTGGAATGAAGCCCAGAGGTTGATGCAACTAAAAAAAAATCAAAAGCATATATGGCCTCATTCAACAGGAAAGTACCACAAAATGCAAAAGATGGTCGAGACAAAAACGTTTAGCACATAGGCCAAAGCCATTACATGAAGCTCTACCCCATTATCATGGCCATCACCTTGGTTCTAACAGGTTCTATGAACCTTCCTCATCATATAGAAACCCATGATTGTCCCAACCCTGGTGGGCAATGAACTGCCCCACCTTAAAGGGAGAAATGCATTGCTATATCTTATATATCATGCTCTAACCCCTTGAGCCCCGAGCAGTTAATCAAATAAATTCACAAAAATAAAAAATGCATATAAAAAAGGGTGGGAAAACCAAAGTTGGGGCACCTCATGAACCACGATTGCTCCCTCCTACACCTTATAAACCCAAGTGTGGGTTTACTTCTTATTAGCTACCCTTGTGCCCTAGCATGTGACCCAGGGTTGCCCCCTCTAATTCCCTACCTCATTCACCTTTCTCCCACATGCCACCACCTTTGATGGATGTACCTTGACTACATTATCTCCTTTAGAAGCGTAAACCACCTAATAGGGGACTTGGTTAACCCCATTGGTAGTTTAGGAGACATTAGCGCATTCTGAAGCCCATTATGGAAGGGCAAGCCATTATGAAGTCCCCACCTGTGGTCCATGACTAGGTAAGCTCATTTTCTCGATTTCTCTAATGACTTGTTGTACTAAAAGCCTAGGGGACAAGTTGGATCTCGTGCAGGATTGCAGATGGTTTCCGTTTGGGGTTTGGTCTCCCTATACAGGGTCCTAGTACTCCAGAGGGCTACAATGGCACATATAGGGTGAGCGTTGAGAGCCATGGGCCCCTAGAGCATCAGATTGCACTTCATGGATCCCCACAGTCATTCAGAGATTGTTCGTGGTTCATTCATTGGACAAGGAGGATGCACTTGATCCATCATGCCCAGCTAGCCCCAGAACTACACTATACACTAAGAAGATGATCCATGACTTCTGTGATGATGTGGAATATCCTACATTATTATCCTAGCCCTTGAGGGCAACTTACAGGCATCTTCGATTTGTTTGGAGACCCAAGAAGACACTTGTGTGCCCCCACAGTCATTTGGAGTATCACAGGTTATTACCAGGGGCCAACCCCTTGTCCACTACTTTTTAGGGTCCTATTCTTCATTGTGGCACCCATGGACCTCATTAGGCCTCTTAGATGGCCCTACAACATACATAGATTATTATTTGTTCTCTTGAGAGGCTTACCTTTTCATTTATGAGCTAGTTTGGTGGGCTTGTCACCAAAGTTAGGTCATTTGCACATTATTTTATTTTAGGGGCTAATGTAGGCTCATTAGCTAAATCGAACTCCTAATTAGTGTATAAATAGGAGTTAGTTGGATTCATTTGTATCATCACTTAACTTGGGATCTCTCTATCTTTAGAGAACTTCACACTTTTTCCTTGGAGGATTATTTTGGATGATGGATGAATTTTGATGTACGGATTTGGGCTATATCTATCTTGGAGTTTCTTATTTGCAAATGTGATGCTGGTTGATATACTCTCTAACATTGTAAGTGCAAATTTAATGCTATTTTTCTTGTCGCTACATTCATTTGAATATCGCTATGATTAGGGCTAATTGTTACATGTACGAAATATGGAATTACATGTTTATTTAGCTTATTCTTTGTATGGGCCATTGTTAGATGAATGAAATGTCCTAGAGATCATGTTATCTTGATAAACTTGCACCATTTGTATGACGTATAAATGCTTGAAAATCACTTTTCTTCTCTTTCCTCTAACATTGGACGAAGTTGACTTTTGGAGCCTCCTTGAACAAGAAACTAAATCCTTCTTCATTATTATCCTTGACTCCATATCCCCAAGTGAATTAGGCATTGGTCACTCAAAAAGGGTGATAATTTTAACCCTCTTTTTACCATTTTCCATTTTTTCTAGGTTTGGCCCCATTAGGTCACCTGGGCATCAATTTCCCGTAAAACTAGCCACAAGAAAACTTCGATCTCCTAGATACAACTGCATTGGTGGGTCCCTTCACTCTCCTCAAAATTTGAAGCAATTTTGAGAGTGGAATCTCAGGATACCCCAATCCCTAGCTCTAGGATCGAGTTTTGCCTAAGTGTTCCCAAGGCTAGAACCTAGTAGGACCAATTTGACATCTTTGGGAGAAAATTCTTGTTTGATCCTTTCCCTTCACTTTGGCCAGGTTAAGAGCATCACTGGTTGCCAAAATCCATCCCCTAACCTGAGTTGGGTCCACTTGGCCTCATGTGGTCCCATTGTTCAAGAAAGCCTATTTATCAAGGACTACTCAAGAAATCAAGTTCTCAAAAAGGATTTTAGGGATTGAGAACATCTTTTATAGGGCTTATCCTTTTCCCTCGCCCCTTCAATCTTCATCCCCTCCCCCTAGAAAATCAAGTCCATTGCTTAAAGAGCCAGCAAGCCCTATCCTTCAAACTCTTCTGGAAATGGAATCATTTGAGTCACTCCACCTCTTTATTGATCTACACTTTATAAGTGACTTCATCATTACCAGGTCTCCTCCCATCGGTGAAAGTCCGTAAAGAGTAGTGTTCTGGTGACAGTGGAATAAGTCTCCATAGTTCCCCTTGACCTAGAAATTGTTGTTATGAAACCAGCTCACAAAAAGATAGAAAAGATAGATCAACGCCTTAGAATTTATCCTCTTCGAGGGGGCAACCTCCTTTACATTACATAAATGAACAATTTTTGGATGATACAAATGACAAGGCCTCCTTTCTATATATAGGAATCTAAGGGGTCATAATATAATCAGAGTCGACATAACAATAATAATGTAAGGGCACAATAATAACAATAGTGGGCTT